>JAAAKR030000030.1:77529-87704 GCA_010014985.3 Delias pasithoe
ATACGGATGAAAACATCGAGGTGATTGAAAGTTGAAATATTCTGCCATCAAACCACATTTACATGTTGGCTTAACGTAATTCGTGTCTACACAAGTTTTAAATCTATACCTAATTTTGTACGCCCATGATCTCAAAAGTTTAAAAAGCTAAGTTTGTGCACAGAAGAGTTCAGAAATCATATGATAAAGAGAATAAATCATCGTCATCATCATCTCAGCTGTAAGACTGCTGAACCTGTCCGAAGCGGCCTGCAAACAGAGTTGTCGTTTGTTTCGTCTGTCCAAGAAAAAATAATAATTTGTTATTAGTATACTAAATTCCTGTAAAGAAAACCTCTCGTAGAATAAGACAGATTAGATAATTAAATAAAAAGCTTTATAAAGTAAAATAAATTTCTTATGATTGAAGAAACTAGCATTCGATTAGGTAATGTTAAAACATCAGATAAATAGTGTCTAATAATTATACTTTGATGAAGAAATTTTGTTTTTTTTACTGCTTAGCCGGTAACGAGACAAACGGGTTCCCTATATGGTAAGATATCATTGTATCCCACGGGAAACCACGGGCTCGTTCACTAAAAACAATACATAAACCATTTCACGATGATACTCTGTGAGCCCGCGGTGTCATTACGGATTAACCTGCCCAATTAACTTTAAAAAATACTCAGTTCCACTAAATATTGTTACAAATATAGTCCTGCTAAATTCAAATGCACATTCGAGAGGATTTCATTCGATTCACACTGAGAGGTACCGCGTTTCTTGCTCTATTACAATCACGTCCAGTGCATTTAGAGTAGGCAGATGCTACAAGTACAACTACTGACAACTCGTAAGAATCAATCATCCAATTGCCTGATTTAACTAGAATTATTCCCACCATAATTGAGATTATTAGTTTGTATTATTAGTTCCAGGTAAAGAACTTATATACTCTTCGTTTTAAATAAGAACCGCAAATATATGTTTTATGTAGGCTGAGTTTTAGTAGCGACTTAGGAAATAAATATTGTTATCCTTTATTGTATCATTAATTAAAAAACTCTCCACAATTCTTCGTAGAAATTCGGTAATTTATAGGGTAGAGACATTCTGTATCTATTATATTTACCATTGGTAATTAGAAGTGATCAAGAGCCTGTGCCTACTCAACTAAAACTAAGGCTTTATGAAGATCATTTTAATGTTTAAGATCTGCAAATTGATATTTAAAAGCTGGTGATACTTATTGCACGTTATACAGAAAAATTGTATTTTAAGCTTTGAGTACAGGTATCAAAGGTTTTAGAGCGTTAACGTCAGTTAAATATGCTAAAATAGAAAGACCCAACATGGCCGGCGCAGCATTTAGTCCTTTACTTTTGGCGATGAAAATACTCTTCTTTTTGTAGATGACTAAAAGCTACGTGCCACTCCTAAATGTACCGTGACATCTTACTTTATGCGTCGTATGTATATAGCTACAAATTTATTTTATACAGAATCCACGTCTTTTTATTCACTTAAATACTATTGTATAGAAAAAAATGTAGACAGTGTAGGTGTATGATAAAGAAAATTGATTTAAATCTTATCACTATTTTATTTACCGCAGATGAGAATAGGGGGTATTTAAGTGTCACCCTTTATGTTGCCTATGGCTTTACAGCTTTTCAAAGTTGCGATTTTTTGTTCAGCTTGATGGTCCAGATGAATCTGAGCTACAATTATAAAGATGTTTCATACCTTATGAGTCCAGTATTCTGAGTTGCAATTAACATTTAAAAGATGATATGTCAATGCATATAAAACACACACAATTACATTCTTCACGGATTTTAATCACAATTCCGTTCTCATAGCAAGCAAAAGCTTAGGATTAAAGTAAACCTAAGAACGGTTTCTATCATTGAAATTTAAAAAAATACTAGTTATCTAATTATTTATTTAATTTATAGAAAAATATTAGTAATTATATATGTGTATGCAATAATTAATGTTATTTCGTTAATAACAATTATATATTTTTCACGCTGTCGCGCTCGCCCAGGATGGTAACAATACTAAAAAGGATAGTACTCATAAATTATTACGTATGTCCAAATATTGGTGGTTGTGTGTTTATTTTTTAAAACCGGACGCATCGAACCTATGGTGTAGTATTTAAATGTATTCACAAACAAAGGGCGAGCAGGACCCGCGGCTGCGGCGTCAAGGGAGCTCACTACTATGTACCTAATTGAAACCAACTTTACTGTAAACAAACACACTTGATACTTTCTACCAAATATTATCTACTGCGTTCTACGATTCTAAAACTATAACACCAAAGATATTGTCTTTAAAAGGGATTGAATCGCTAACTTTTCACAGTGAGTGATAATGTATTAAGTATATTTTGTAGTTTTTTTTTTCATTACATCAATATGCATTTATAAATTACCTGTATCAAGATGGATAATTTTTGTACATTATTTCTTGGCATATATTATCCAATGAGAGCTTTCAAAAATATGAAAGCTGGTTCAGTATTGTAAAGGATCAAAGGATTGCGTGCGAGGTAAGGCGTAGGGCCAGCGAGTCTTTAAGTTTACTTATAATATTATGATAAATATTTCACACAGCCATGTGAAACTGCTTTATGGTTTGAGAATATCACTTTTAAATCTTACTGTGTTCGAGCCTGAATGTGTTCAATGCAATTAGATACGTTTAACCGCCCTTATTGTATGTATCTTGGCCATGTGTCGATGCGTGTCTGTTTCTTTTGTGTTGCATTTCAGGTTTACTCGTTAAAAATCCTAGTAGACTACTTTATTTTGCGGGGCAAATAGACTACCTCAAGTTAAAAGGAAATACCAACATTGGGTGGTACGCGCGGTGGGTACGTCACGGTGGTCTTTATTTGACACCTTAATTTGTTTAATAATACTGACATGAGTTAAGATCAGGCCCTGTTCAAGTAAGGAGGGACTCAAATGTTCTCCCGTTAGCGCGATTTAGGACATGTCTAAAACAAAGAGGTTTAATTTGGATTTTCTCATGTTGTCGGCTATTTATTAACGACGAACTTGGCTGGTATCTTAATAATTTTAATTCTATTTGTACATAAGGTCTTTATTGCCGCTACTCTTTTCATTGATGTACATACAATATGTCAAATATTTTTTTATAAATTTTAAAAATGTATTTATGTTTTGCCAATATGCGCTACAGTAGAAGTTCCATAGAATGCGTTAAAAGAATGCGTTACACAAAGCGACATTCGGGCGCATCGTAACAAAATGTTAAGTGTAGGAATATTAAATTGAGATCGGAAGTTGACGGCGTATAATAATACGAACCCAACTTTTCTCATTTTAATGTTGTTCCTGGCAAAGTTTAAATATAAAAATATAATGATGCGACACGCATTAGTGACTCATTGAGTGCGTGCGTGCGCCCTGCCATACAACTTTAAGCTCTCCCATTGCGAATATAGAAGTTAAAACAAATGGAAAGTAAACTTTTCGAATAAAATAAAAATAACCCTCTTGGCGGTGAGGGTGGCGGCCCTCCCCAATAAAAAATATAATAACTTTTCTTTTTATTCGACGTAATGGCAACGTTTCGTTTACTAATGTTGCCGTCCTTTTCGCGCGGATTATTGTTATGGGGTGCGCGCCGACTGCCGCTCTGCACTGCCAACAATTCCAAAATTGTAGGCAAATTTTATTATTGAATCTTTCAACCAAGCGCGTACAATCAACGACAACTACTATCTAACGCAACATGTCGGCTGTGAATGACAGCTAGGCACAGCACAGCACAGGCGAGGCGCAGCACCGCAGCGCTGATGAAATGCTCGCGGGACCATCACACACATTTGACGTTACATTGAAGTCACAGGCGTTTTAAGAGTTCAACACAATATATTTAAACAAATATATCAATTGCAAATAAGGGTAATCTCTTACCAAAAATATATTGTATAACATATAAAATGTATTTCATTTCGTGGTAAGAAAATTTCGTGTCGCAACTTTCCGCTCTCAGTTTCTTTCTTGAGGTAGTGATTTCTCGTAGTTCACAATCAAAAAGATCAACAAGATTCAATAAAGGTCGACAAATATCGACTAATGTTCCTTTTTATTTTTAGTGTATGTAATATATTAAATACATCTACAATGTCGGACAAAATAAACTTATTACTTGAAATATGGTGTAAACCACTTACGACCCACGAAACTACAACCGATTTCGAGAAATATTAACTTGGTAAAATCGTATTTATTTGCAATACGTATAGATAATAGAATAATAGACGGAATCGTAAATTCAGTTATATTTTTAAACATTCGAGCCTTCTTAAGCGAGGCAGTAGGTCGGTTTAATTTTACCAGGGTTATAATTTGAAACAGCAATTCAGTTAAACTTTCGATTTTCTTATAAGTGCATGGATAATTATAATAGTCATTGTTTCGAGCACAATAAACGGTCTTCATAAGAGCGATATTTGTGAACGTCTAAAAGTTTTTGCATACAATGTGCTGGTAATAATCTTGTGTACCAATAGTAACATTGTGCTGTAATGTTCTGTGTTGTGCTCTAAAAATTATATGGGCGGCGTATTGTTTCAAAATTATTATTTTTATCGTTCATTTAAATATATTCACCGTACGTAATAAAACTCTACATATGCAAATTATATCTGTAATATTGAATATATACCATATATCTATGTACAATTCGGTCAGTTGTTTTTATTCGGAATGTACAGCCTATAAATAAAATTATATTACATTTGAATTTCAATTAAAACGTAACAGTCATATTTCAATGTCACATATTTCAAGTAACGCAAACCATTCTGTATCCTAACGCGTTGTATTAATGTTTATTATTCACTGGATGTCGAGGTGCGTGAGCGCACCACACACAATGGAACAGACGACGAAATTAAAAATCTGTTCAGATTAACATTCTCTTGTTTGAACTGTCCGTCTGTTTGTTTAGTTGGGATCTAAAAAAACTCCCAGTTGAATGTCTCAGCTAAATTTATATAAACGTTACTACGTACAAAACGTTCTAGCCTTTTCTAAACATTATAAAACCGTTTGCGGTTACGCGTATGACCGAGTATGAGGCCCGTTAACGTGTTTCTAATAAAGGTATGAGCAATGTGCAAACGGAGTATTAAAATTTAGGTATAATAACATTTAAAACAATATTAGAGACGCTTTTTATGGTATAGCGGACGATGGAGCAGGTGGGTCTCCCGTACGGTAAGAGTACACCGCCGCTCATGGGTAACTGCACCCCAGTCCGCGCTTTGGTTACGTTTCTGGCATTTTACTCCGGTTAAGCGACATAATTTCAAGGGCCTCCGATATTACTATATCACTCAACGAAACACAGTACAAGTACCGTTTTACACTAAGTATTCTGTGAGCCCGTGGAATCATATCGGACGAGCCGACCCAATTTGTGCATCAGCATATAGCCAGCATATAGTTTCACAATCTATATACAAGATATTATAATCGCTTTGTATTTTATACTACTTCGATGTTTTATTTTGCTGCAATATGAACTTCCTTTTCGCTGGATTATTATCTCTTATACATAATAAGAATGTATTTAATGTTTTCACTTGTGTATAAAGTTGGTTATTTCATTCGTTTATGGACTTTCCTCTAAACTTTATTATGACTTACACACCTTACGTTTTTATTTTTCCTTATGCAAACAACGTTTTTTCGATGCGTTTTTTCTTATTGTGTTATAGTCCTTTCTTATAATTCTTATATATAGTACTTTCTTATAGTCCTTTTTTGTTATGAGGATATCTTTGTTATTAAACAAGTTAATTTATATATTTAATGCGGTGAATATAGGTACAGCTGCAGACTTAATTTTGTAGAAAAAATTATATTTAAAAAGTTATCAATCCCCATCTGGTAAATGCGAAAAAATGACCATTAAAATGTTCTATACAATATTTGTCAAACTACACCATACTTTGGTACGTATGCAATTTATCATTTACGACAAACAAATTACACACCGTTCACGTACTCGTACGTTATAACTTTATTTGTTGAAAGTATTTTAAAACTACTTCAAAGAACGAGCTCCATATGTTTCGTCACAATTCCCTTTGAATTTAATTTTATAGTAGTCATTACTAAATAGTTTAAGACAGCCTTCGCTTAAAATTTGGCGTCTTTTTTCTTACTAATAAATCGTTTTATTATGAAAAGTTTTAAATTTGGTTTATAGTATTTATTTTATTTGTTAAAGATCTTTTCAGTTGTGTATTTATTTAAAGATGAGATAATTTTATATATAATATAGTAGACGAATACTTGCAAGGTAATTTTCTTACTTGCAATTTCCTACTAGTAACGATTTTGTTTTCGTTCGAAATGCAACACACATTGGTTCATCTAGTTTTTCAAGCAAAGACATACGAAATGCTTTTTTTTTCAACTACAATTAGTCTCCAACATTACATATCTGTACCTGTTTATAATAATTTTAATTATTCTGTCATAAAAAGATGATAAAAACATAATTGATTAACACACGTCTTTCGTTCATCGAACTAACCTTATAATTATTTGGACTGTTAACAATCTAACAGTCTAAATATATAATATCATGTCAATATATGTCAATACGATTTGACCGTAAATGTTCAACGAAAACCTCATCTATTATTCGAATTGATAACAACTTCTTATTCAACGAGTAAATAATTATACGTCAAAATAATATCATTCTAGTCACGTATACAATCATACATTCGTATTGTTATTAAGTTTATTATTTTTTTGTGAGACCGAAAAATGTTAATAACGTTCCAAAAAGGCTTATATCGCCCGTAATTACAGTATTCCGTCTCCGCTTCGATGGTTTCGAGCTTCAATACGACTTTTATAATATATTATAATATGTATCTCGTTTTGATCTTAGTTCTTTGTATGGCAGTCATAATAATAGTGCTTACGTAGTAAAAATTCCAAAAGTGAACATAAAATTACATTTTATTTGTTTTTTAACAGACGGCGAATTATTATACATATTGTATTGAGATTCTTACTATTACCTATCTATCATTATCACAGCCGCAAGACGTCCGGCCTCCTTTTATATCATCTATAGTACAGCGAAACAGACGAAAATTATAACAATAGATACATCAAATCTGTCTTAAGTTTATTTTCACTAGAGCAAACTGAAATTTTGCTGGATTGGGTCAATGTATTATCATACGAAGGCCTATTTGATCAGATAGCCGTATTGAAATCATCGGATGCCACCAGATGGCATCATCACAAATCATATACAAGGATTTAGATTTTCTTGTATAAAACTATTCAGTATTCTGATCTATAGACTTAGAAATCATCGACGTTAATTATTCTAAACTTTTTAATCTTATCCAGTATTGATGATATAGCTATTTATATATATTTGTCTAAGACTTAGCGGACTAAGCGCTAGGTGAGTCCACTAAGGGTAAGAGATTATCACTGCCCACGGTTACCATACCGAAATCTGCGCGTTTGTTGTTTTCTCAGCAAGATGTACTTATATTATTTTACTGAATAGTTACGAAGACAAATTAAATAGAATATTATGTAATGGCAGCTAATATAAGAAAATATGAAAAGAAAACCAGTTGTACACAAAATTATGTAAATACTATACGGCAACGTTGGTCATGATTAATTACAACCGATTGAGGTACACATAATCATAGCAATTAAATGCCTCATTTAATTTCATAAATGATCGCTGACACAAATACCAAGTAATTTACATTATTTTATAAATCAATTAATATTGAAATACTCTTTATGTTATGTAGGGTAGCATATACATATATATATATTTTTTTATAGCTATACAATTTACAGTGCCTCATCGGTACATAAATATTACAAAATTTATTAACAACATATTTGGGATAAGCCTATGCTATATATATATATATATATGATGCCTTTTCTGAACTAGGAAAATATCCGATATTACTTTACGTCACCACACCTTTATTTAAATATTTTTACGAATAATTAATAACTTTGTTGCAATATTGATTTAAGCAGTGTTAATATTTAATTATTTGTAACACAAAATTTTAGTACAATTACAATTAGCAGATAACCAGTTAAATAATTTTAATCTCAACATATAGATATCTTATATTAAATAAAACGTCTAAGATAAGGTTTTAAAGAGTATCTTATCTATTTCATTAAGAGTTCTGTGACTAACAAATTATCTTATTTATAATTTAAAATTGGAAAATAAAGATCAAATCATTCACTGAAATTAGTTTCATTTTAATGGATACATTAAATATTTCTCCCAAGCAAGCCATACATAAATAACAATATTTTTTCCCAAAAAATAAATCTAATTGCCATATCAATAGATGTTTAACCTTAAATTTAAGTCGTAACTGATTAAATGGCAACAATATTAATTCTGTAATGTATCTGCCATCTTTAGTCAGTAGGAATATACAGGAATCAATTTATTCGAGCAGTGAACGCGAGCCACTGCATATTTTTCAATTACGTCAATTTAAAATAATACTTAATTCACTATTGTGACTCATTCAGTGCATTGTGTCAGTCGACGGACATATAAATTGGATTTTACATTATGGCCATATCAGCGTTGATGTTGCTTTCCAGTTTCACTCTTTTCTCTTAGCTTTTCTTGTATTCTAGATGAAACTTGAGCTCTAGCTAAAACTCATTGGAAATGACTTGTCAAAAAAGAGAATTAATTCCTAAGCGCCCAGCAATGCAATCGCAGCTCTGCAGGTGCTAAATAATTCTATAAAAAATCTCTAACTAAAGTTCATTGGGAATGGCATATCAATAAAAGAGTACTTATACTTAAACGCCTGGAAATGCAGTCGCGGTTCTGTAGGAGCTGAGGTATACACGGGCAAAGGGTTGCTTATCTTAGATGAGTCTCCTAGTTTTAGCCTCCATATTTTAATATAGTTTATAATTATACAATACGATAAAATATCTATCAATACTTATTAAGTAAAAATTTTGCGATATAAATATATATTGCTACATAGTAAGCTTATGAAAAAAGAGGTTCCGTGTATGAGTACGAGCGAAATGTACACTTTCCAAAGTCAGCATTTCGTATTGCTACATTCGCCGATACTTGATAGAAACTGCATTGCTAATAATTTATCTGATATTATATTTAATTTAACCGCAAGCCACAATTATTTATCTACGAAATTGAACTAAGCATATTTTCGACTTACGATTCAAGAATCGCTAGATATTTAAAATTCATTAAATTAAAAATGAGTCTGAATACGCCAAGCGACACATGCTCGGCCTTATGAAAGTTTTTAACGTTGTTGTCGTTTTGTGGGCTTTTAGAAACATATTTTACTCAGCCTGCGAACGCTTTATGTCATTTAATTACATTTTGAAGGTATATTCCATAGTCTTCAATATATTGTATAGCTTTTTGAATGTGTTACAATGTTTTTATTTGATCTGTATTCCTAATACTTAATTTAAATATCATATTATGTTGTACATGTGAATTTTTTATTATAAATCAATTGGTATAATAATATAAAGTTATAAATTCGCTACAATGTTGTTTCCCGCAACTCTATTTGGCTAATATTCCAGCGTTTAACATTAATTAGTCAATTTATATTCAAGTTGCAGTGAAGAGTTGGTTATATATAATTTACCACACGAGCCTTTCTTAGTGTAATATATAATTTTGATAGATTTTTAAGCATGAATGGCAAGAATAAAATAAATTATAACGTTACTGTTATAGCAGAAGAAGGCTTTATTCGGTAAATAAGTTTATTATTGCTATCCTTATGCAATTTTGATCTGTAGCTATTATTTAGCAATTACTATTTATAAGTCATGCGTTAGATATCTTGTCTTTTAATATTTCGTATCTTGTTTTTTAATATAGTGAATAAATAAACGAATACTAAATACCAATCTCAACTTTTGATCACAAAACAGTTAATATTAATGAAATATTGATATTATATTTTTATAAATAAATTTCCTGCCAATAATATGTATCTTGGTTCGTGACATTGGAGCTAACTTTTGAAAATCCGTTTCATTTAATTGTGTTCCTGAGATAAGATCTTTTTTCTTCGATATTGATGTAAATAACAC
>JAAAKR030000030.1:127292-137573 GCA_010014985.3 Delias pasithoe
ACTATAAAATAATACAAATGCTTCATTGCAGGTATGATATAAAAGTGAGACAGTTGCTTAGATGTAATTCATTGATTTTTTTATTGCATAGCGAATAACGGAGCAGGCGAGTCACGTCTATGGTAAAAAATCACTATCACCCATGGGCATGCCGGATTTTACGTTACTTAAATGGATTTATTTCAAGGGCCTTTAATACCTTAACTCCCTCAGAGAAATATATACAAGTTCTATTTCACACTGGTATTTTGTAAGTCTGTCGTATCACTGGTTATGTAAGTTTTGAGGGAGCACAATGAATATATATATATATATATATATGTATTAACTCATCTGGTACACATCTTTGCATTACTTTAGTTTGTTTTTAGTAAGACACCACAGTTGTTAAGAACAAAAGTTAAAAAAAAAAGTATAAAATTCGTAGCTCATCAGAATATCCGGTGAAAATCTTAATTTAATGATTGCAGGCGCGACAAACCTAGTCGGCTTACTTTAGATAGAGCGGTTCTATTATTTTAATATTGTGTAACTAAGTAACTATAATATTGCCTGAATATAAAAAACGCCTGGCTACTCAAACGTTTTTAGAAATATAAAATCTATATCATAATATGTTATAATTTTTATCTATACGTCTATAATATTTTACACCAATTAAATGATTGTATAGGTATTAAACATGTAGCTGCTCAATAACTCACATAACCACTCAAAACTGTGAATCGGAACGAAACATAAAGGGGAAGGTTCAAAATGTTATCTAGAATAGTGTAAATTCTTTCATTCGAAATCCGCCCCAGTTGATTGGGTAAAAGGCTTCTCTCGCGGGATAGTGTGAAAAAGCCGATGGTATGCGAAATGGCATTCCATTCCATGGCAGTCCATTCATACTGGCATGCTTCCCATTGTCTATAAACTAAAACGGCCCAACACCTCTACACATAGGTTGAATAGAATGCAGAGTTTTAACGAGAATTTCTGCCAAGTTAAAATGTTTTCATAAATTGACAAATAGATGTTCATTACACGCATAACAAATATTTTCGATGTTCACCAATTATTATTTAAGATTATTATACTATATAAATCCAGATGCAAACGTTATCTGTATACGTGTAATAGGAAATCAGAAGTTATGGAAAGTCGGAATTGTGCATATCGAAGTAGGAACGAAACATCAAACCCACTGTTACATGAAATAACAAAGAGGCAATAATTCCAAACTACGACCTGATACCGAATGGCTCAAATACAGTAGGATATAGGACGATTAAAGCTAAACTAGAAAGGAGAATGGGAGATCGACGTGAGAAGCATAGTTAGAGTAATAGTGCCTTCGTTTAGCACAAATAGCATTAATATAAACTAGAATCGAACGTAGCGCTATCGATTAGGAGCTGGCGTTTACAACAATTAATGACCTCCATGTCCCTCGCTCGACAAAGCTATGGCTAAACAAATAGATGCACGCCGCGCCTCCCCGATATATAGTGTGTTTACGAATTGCTAATTTACGAGAGCTTTGAAATTTTAAAACGATTCTTGCAAGTTTATTGCTCTATATTCTTAAATATGGCCAGCAATTTTACAGCCACTGAATATTCTGTATTGAATTGAATTTAGAATAAACATTTTTTTTTCTTGAAATTTTCTTTATCATATAGCGATATTTTCCTAGACGGAAATAAAACACGAGTACACAAATCAACGTTGCTTATAGTACGGCGTCGTTCAACAGATTAAAAAAGGAATTTAAAAAGTACTATCCTCAAAAAAATATATGAAAGGCAACACTCTAAGTCTGCTTTTCAATTGGCACACAATATTGCTCGGATTGAACCACTGTGCGATTAAATTGCAACCACAACTGTGCTCAAGCTACGATACTAAACGTAAATCTTGGCTGTTATACTAGCCGTAGGTAACTATGGCTTACTTTATTGAATAAAGGTAACATACGATTAATTTTGAAAACTATATATATATACTTATATAATGAAAAAACAGTGAGATTAGTATGAATAGAGTGCAAAAGAGGAACACGCTGTGCTTAGCAAGCAATAGGGTGCAACTTATACAAGTGTGTGAGTGCGCTCAGTAAATGTGTGCATTAGTTTAGGTAGGGGTGCCGTGCTTAGACAATTTTAGTATCACATATTGCAAAATAATGCACGGGGGTCATATTGTATGAGCGGCCTCTGTTGCCGTACCTTGTTTATGGCATTTGGCTGGACTGAAAAATAATTGCCCACATAATTCTATCAGCCATTGTATATTTGTAATAACCGATTTACAGAGTTTATCGCACGATAGCTTTGACTAAGTCCATTCATCTAAAGTTACCGTAGATACGCTTAATAAATTAAAAGGCATTTTCAAAAGGGATTAAATAAAATAATATATTAATCCTTAAACCAATGCAATTAAATTACCCCGCACTCTAAACAATACGCAATATTGTGCAAACAGTGTACACAATATTGGTTTGGAATATGGGTAATCCTTGGTATGATAGTTGAAATTGGGTATCAAGATATGGCAGTAAAATTTTTTTTTAATGCAACTGAGGATGAAGGAAAAACGGTATACTTATGATTTGGTTTCAAATCGGTCCATTCGGTTCCTCTCTGACATTTTGAAGTGCGTGATAGACATGTTATTTCCGTGAAACCACTACGTGAAAGACACAGCTCGCCTATTGTCCATATAAAAATGAAACACCTTTTGTTATGGAATATAGACAAGAATTTATGCATCATGTTCATACGTTAACAAAATGTCATTGCTGAGGGGTTTTCGCGCATGATTTTCTATTAACTTAGATTTTGTTAGGCGTTAAACAAGAAAGTCTTTTAATTTGATGATTTTTCTATGAAACAGCATCCGATAGACAAGTGGAAATAGTATGAATCTTCACATAATGAATTTGCGCGAATGATGACCGATGTTCGCATACCGCGCGCTCAGAGATGACCGGTGGAAATTCAAATTCGTATTGGCCAATGGGATTCTTAACAGAGCCACGGCCCTGGAGGCCTGTAAAATCTCGAAAATTCCGCCACAGATCGCACTAGAATCGGAATATGCGATAAGGTATTTATCAAAATGATTTAGTAAGGCCCAATCTTGTAACGTTTGTAATTATCTATTGTTTCGATTTTATAAATCTTTAAATGTGTCGTATTATTATTTTATATAAAAATAATGACAATCTAGTATCAATATTGCACGTGATTTATTCATGAATATACAAAGATGTAGAGAGTAATTATTATACTATAAAAAATTCATTTACCTATCTAAATGAATTTGAGCACCTAAATAAAATTATAGAGAAAAGAGACTAGAGAACCAAAGACAAATCTCTCAACTTAATTGACATGACCCTTGACGTTTTGAAGAATTCTTTCACTTTATGTAAATAAGAATAAAAAGTGAGTATTCGCACGAAACAATGGTGCCATGTACAATTTGTCCGCTTTTCATAAACACCAGTTAAGAACAAAATGTGACTTTTGTTTATACACTTTAAATGAATTCTAATTTTCTTATTTACAGGTAATTTTCTTGATTAGACCATATATTAGGAGGACTTAAGACTTTACTTAGTGTTTACGTAAGTATAATAAAAAATATAAATTAATAGAGAAACAATTGCCTATACTTTTTATGTTAAATTTTTTTTTAATATCAACGCATAGGCTTGTTATAAGTTTGACATGATTATTGATTGTGAGCATCTTTTGCTTGGTTTCGTGTGTCTTAAAGGAATGAACCGATTTAAATGAACTTTTTTTTGAGATTAAGGTAGTAAAAATTCATTTACAGTAACGTACTATAAATACACTTTTAATAAAACAACACCCCTTTAAATAAAAATCAAAGCAAAGTAGAGTACATAAAATTTCCGCCTCTATTTTAAGCTAGATTGGTAATTGTAGAAGGAACAAAATGTATTATCCAAAAAGAGAAAAATAACTTGTAATTTTAAATTGAAAGTTTTTCTTAAAGCTTTCATTCTACTGTGCGAATTTTAAAAGGGGAACGACAAATTGGTATTGTGTGAAGTTAGCGGCGCTTTGGCGCAAATGTTGGCCTGGGTAATGGACGTTTGAGACAAAGGGCTCGGGAGTGGTTGGATCTCGCGAGAAAACGCTTAGCTCCGATGCACCACATTTAGTATATTTTGTTCTATTGATACAAATAAGTCTAGTAGCACACGTCATACATGATACATTCATGTACGACGTAAATTACAATGTAGGTGTCGCATTTGTTAACTCGATAAAATTTCATTTAAGATCCGTGTATTTTTTAATTATTGATATTTTTGTTAAAAACACATGGCTCTTCTAATTCATACTACAATGTTGTTTTAACTTTCAATGATATACTATTATTTTTTTGCCGTTTTTTATTGAAATCTCACAATATAATAATCAGTCTTTTATTTAATTAATATGGTTAATGTTGGATTCTCTACTTTTCTTGTTTACTTTGCATTCTTTGAAATATATTCTCGTTTTTTAAATATCTGTTGTTATATTACATACATCTACTTTATTTCTGTGTTGTTTGATCCATAGTTTTAACAAGTGAGATGTTTAGAATTAAAAAAAATCAAATATAATATATCAATAAATACGTATCATTTGTGTACAAGGTCTTATTAATAGGGTAGGTGGAATTTTGTCGCGTCGCCGTGTTGTTTCTAACACGCAAGGCGCTAAATAATTTGCCGTCGTATCCACAGCTGCATTTAAACATAACTCGGCTTCCAGCTAATAATCAACATTTTGATATACGAAAAAGTAACATATTATTGATATTTTTATAGTAAATAGAGGATTTGTTTAACGTTATTTTATATTGTTGTCACGAGCATTTTTTTATAATAATAATGTCAAACGAGCAGGAGTCTTAACTAGGATAAGCGGTCTTTCGCCCACGGACACCCCCAGCTCTTGCAGAAACAAGTGTGCGTTGCCGGGCTACAAATTGTCACTTAAATAACCATTTGCTTTAGTTAAGACTTTGAAGAGCAATAAACAATCTGTCGTGCCTTAAAATGCCGCTTAAGCAGCGTAAAAATCCGGCAACACAACCAATTCGCGTATAGTGGCGCAATTGTTCATGAGCAGCGATGTTCTCTTACCATGTAGTAGATCCACCAGCTTCTTTGTCCGCTATACCATAAAAAATATAATTATTATAGGATAAACGTATATTTTAGACTAACTCCCACTGAAGTTTAGAAACTAATATATCTAACATTAGACCTCTCTTTCTAATATTTATTTTAGTTTTGCGTTCATTGATTATAAATTCGAACAATCGTTCAAAGTACGCTAAGCTATTAAATTCGTCAAAAATAATTTATAAAAATATATTCTAACGCTAAATAAAAACAAAAATAAATTTGCAAACCACTAATAAATGGAATCGTATGAAGTTGGCATGGATAATGGTTGAGAATCTTTATTTATTCCTATATTTATGATTACCAAGTCAATATTTTTATAAACTCTAAAATCGTATAAAATCGTTATATCAATCTCTGAAGTCTAATGTAGGTATGTTATATTAAAATATACATTAAAAATGCTCCTATTTTATTATATTTAATCTCTTTAATAATGAATGCAGTATATTTTTGGTTTTAAAGTATGAACGCTTTCTCTTGATCAATATAATTTCTATAGCGAGCCGTAAAAAAGTCTCATAGACGTAACGATGGGGGATTAAGCGAACGTATCGAGACCGATTTGTACGATGGCGTTCAGCTGAACACAATGAAACAAGAAAAAGTGAAGAGAAAATTACTTAGCGCAGTATCTGCCGCTGTTAATTAACGAGATTAACCTAGCAATACCCAATGCTGTGAAATGGCTTTTGGCGTTTCGGCTATTAATCGCAACATTTGCATTACTTTAAATATTACATTTTAATTATATGTATTTTAATAAAGTTTAAAAAATTATGTTTTAACAGCCTGTACATATAGATTAGAAATTTACAGTTAAGTGAATTAAAATATATTAAAACCAAAACTCTAATTTTATGTTCACATATTACTAAATAACAAAATTCAAACTTACAAATATAGTACCTCTGCCATCCTGTTTTTCAGACGTAAGTTTTTATGTTGTAGCGGACAACGGAGCAGGTGGGTGTTTTGTATGATAAGAGAACACCGCCGCCCATGGACAACCGCGAAACAATCCGCGCTTTTATTTTTGATGGCTTTTTACGGCGCTTTAGCGGCATAATTTCAAGAGCTCCGATATTCTCACTCATTCAACGAAACAGTACAAATAATGTTTCTCATTGAGTATTCTGTGAGCCCACAGTATCACTGTGGATGAGCCGATTCAATTAATGCGTCAGCATATGGTAGAAATAGCTCTTCTTACAACTTACAATATTTAAAAAAATCATTACAATCAGTAATAACTTACCAATTTCAATACTCACTGAATAAATAAAGCTATCATTGGCTTTTGATATATAGTTATTTTCCAGTATTTTCATCTTTGAGAAATAAATGAGGTTGAAAAGACGTTGCTAGTAAGCAACTGAAATGCTCATCAGGCTGTATTGGAAACAATAAGTGAGACAAACGCAGATAATCTGTCCCACACTGCCATCTTTGGATAGAATTTTTACCACTCCGAAAATATCAGAACATATAAAGGCGGATTGTAGATGCGAAAAGTATATAAGCATATATAGTATTCTGTTGGAAATATATAGTTTATTCGAAAATAAACATCAGTGTCACTCTAAAATCTAGTTACGAGGATTTTGGATTGCAGTAAAGTGCTTTACAGATGATCCTTTTGAGGATTGTCTCGAGAAATGCTATACAGATAAAACTATACTCACAGCAATATTAGGTTACCATATAGAAGCTTACAGTTCCATGTCGAATACGTTTGACACGATATGAAAGTGTAGTTGAAAGTTGAAGCACGTCGTCTAAAAGGTACATAACGCAAGGATTGTATTTTAAAAGGCGAGACAATTTGCTATAGTTACGTGAATTTTTCACTAACTTTCCAGCTTGAGCTACCGTACAAACGAATATATTGTTTGAATATTTCAAACCTGCGCTTTGTAAAGCAACTTTGACAGAAGCTCGGGGTCGGGGCGGGGGGGAGGGCTTACAGCACAAATTATAAATAATAGGTGAACGTTATTTTTCGAATACATTTTTCATTTTATATTGTACGGAAGGGCGGGTGTCGCGGAGGAGGTGAGGGAGTTAAAATAAAGAGAAGCGCAATTGAATTTTTAATATTTCATGAAGAGGGCTGGGCGGTGGGCCCGAGTTGCTTTAATGGGGTTACGACGTTCTATTCCATCTCACTTACGCTACCCACCAAATCTATGCAATACGGTGGTCATCGTGTCAACTTCCATGCCACTCATGGACAGCTGACGTTACGTCCAGATTGATAAACGCCAGACATTTTATGTACTGTATGAGATCATTATGTGATTTACATACCCAAAAGATGGCCTGCTGTCAAGATTTATAATAAAAAAATTATGATAAAAGGTGGAGAAAGTTTATTAACTGATAAAATAATTATCATTCAACAAGGTTTCTAAACATCATATTTAATATTATAATATAAACACGTAAATATTTAACTGTTTTCCTTTAAAAGAAAACTGTATATTATAACAAATACTATGAATCTCATATATATTACAATTTCGATTCAGAGCTGTTATAGGTTGAACATTTTAATTGCTAAAAACTCACGACTTGAAATTGAAATGAAAATTCAGTCTTCAATAATTCGTTTCAACTTTTTTAATCAAAGCTTTTTTATACCAGTGTACGTTTTCGAGAGTGACGTGCAACGATAGAAGTTAGATTTTTAGTATGGACATATATATTTACTACTAGAAAGTTGATGTTTTAAAATTTTCACTGAACCATTTCATCAATAATTAATTAGTTTACACGACAGAATACACGATTCAATAAATATCAATTGAAATTTATGTAAGAGCTTAGTATAGATAGATGTTGTTATTTCAAAGAATCAAACTTAATTAAGATCCTAAAAAGAAACCATCATTTCTTATAAGAAAATAAGATTGTTACAAAGAAGTCCTTATCTTTGAGTTTCATTCCTAATTAAACGGCGATATATTAAAAGTGCAACTAGTATACAACACTTCATTGAATAGTATGTAACAAATAGGCGACAACATGTATCGCTAAAGCTGAAGATTACACGCACAGTCGCATGGATATGCTCATTAGATCGGTTTATCTAGCGAGCATTTCCAACGAAGGGTAGACCGCTGCGTCCTTTGTGACACTTATGGATTAAACTACAACGCGACCTTTATTCGTCCCACTTTTATTCAGTTACAGGTATGTTACATACGAGAAAAACTGTCTTTGCTTTACTTTGCTACTTTAGAATGACTGACTTCATTCATAAAACTTTGCGGATCTCAAATACAGAAGCTTTTTTCCCACACGCTTGGTAGGATGTTTTTGATTCGTGTTATAAGACACAATACTTGGTATGAACAATAATTATTATTTAATTAGTTAAATTGATATTTATTTTGTACGCATAAGAGTAGAAATATATATATTTATTTATATAATATATCCAGATTTTTATTGTCTCATTGTTCGAAACAATATGTATTAGCGCATTGAGATTTTCAAAACTCTTGAAAAAAAAATGACTTAACAATTTTGAAAAAGGTTGTCACCGAGAATGGTAAGAAAAGAAGGAAGCGATGTTTCAATGTTTGTCTACATACCAATATTTAAATCCTAGTGAAGATCGAACGATTGATATCTACATAACCACTGGAATTATTTGAGTGTGATTTTGACTTTTTAATGGTATGTTTTTCGTATAATCTCAATTATTGAGTAATTCAGGTGATGTGATAGATCTAGCCTAAGTTGTTTAGAATATTAGAAAACGATATAAATTTATCTCCATATTTTATTATCATAAAGTGAAAACTGAATGAATGTATGATAATCAAAGGCTCTTAATAACAATACATTGTTACCGTAAGACAGTTTCATTCTATAGGTCTCGAGTTGCTCGTCCCATTCACTACATATAGTTTTGATACTCGATCGCAATATCCTGGTATTATGTTTTCTTTTAAGTGAAAACACAACATAATGCTACTTGCACCGGTCAATTTGTATGCGATTGCGGGGTTAGGTTGCATTTACAATAACATCGGGTACCCGAGCAGTGCCATAACGTAAACAATTCTGCTGATAATAGCTGATAAACATCTTATTACATAAATATGCAATTATTAAATTTGTCTCTTTCGATGTATTGGAATTTTTAATATTCCTTTCAGACTCTGGCTTAAGCTTGGAAATGGAAGTTGCTTCTGGTGCATAAAAGCCTTTTTAATGCTGTCTTTGGTGTGTTATATAAAATACAGATTTGCTTATCATACTGAACAAGAAGAAAAATGTCATTAAATACTTAACCTTGTTTAAGAATTAGGCCTTTGCTAATTTTATAGTTTTACAACTCTGCTATTGTTTCGGAAAATCAATATTTATAATGAATTCGATGATATTTGAATTTAAAATACAAATTATCTCATTATACATTTTTATATATTATTTTGTTAAACCAACTTGTTCGTTTAATGTCGCTGTACTTAAACAAATTTACGACATACCGTAGCCAATACTTACAAGTTTTTCTGGGAATCATTCTACCGATCGTTGAGTATTGCATCAAAGTCAGCTCTCTTCTATTCGGATTGACTCGCACAGGTACACAGTATTATTTGCAGACTTCTACCGCAGCTGATGGTGTTGACGTTAATGGCTTGACGTACATTGCATGTCGCACTATGCCAGTTGACATGTTTCAGGGTTTAAAAGTGTGTAATCGAATTTAGTGCGCTCCGCGCGCTTACAAATCTATCGAATCGCAATTTCCGAAACGTTAACCTTATTATGAAATGGGTCAGTATTTCCACATTCATTAATTGTAACTGTCTGCTGGCGTCTATGATGAGGTGCAGGTTGCAAGGTAAGCAGGTCACGCCTGTCGTCTGGGCGTCTGACCCATATAACCACAATAAGTTTCCGCAAACCACCACGCAATTAAGCGAAACAGCAGACATAAAAAATTACCGAAACAAAAGGGGACCGGGTGGGCCCGCCACCCACCTCTGCTACAATTTATCATAGCAAATAAAAATACGCCGAATTAAAAAGAAAAGGACCAAGAAAGTTAAGCGAGAGGG
>JAAAKR030000030.1:137673-149127 GCA_010014985.3 Delias pasithoe
CTCTGCTACAATTTATCATAGCAAATAAAAATACGCCGAATTAAAAAGAAAAGGACCAAGAAAGTTAAGCGAGAGGGAGCGACAAACGCTTCACTGCCGAACGTCCAAAATATAAAGTCATTTATTTTTTTATGGCCGGCCAGGCCGAGAGCTGCGGAGGGGTGATTTCACAAAATCGATACTTGAACGTGACCAATTAAAACGGTAGCCCTCTAGGAATTATCCTTAAAAAATATATTATACTATTTCAAATGTAATGTATCATATAATTAAATACTCTTCTCCAACGTTTATTCAAATTGCATAAAAATCTCTTTTAAATATTATATTTTAGTTTACATTAGGCAACACTAGAGGTTTCCTGAAAGTTTTTCATACTTTACAACGATATTCGATCATTATTATAGTTAGTAAAAAATTTGCATTGTTAATTTCTCTTTCATCAGTAGCGTAAAGTTACCAAATAAAAATAGGTTAAAAAAAATTAACTCCGACAAAGTTAAAAATACTTGGAATGTGATAAACGAGAAAACCAGATGGTCGGCTACTGAAATGCTTGATTGTAAGTTATATTATAATAGAAAATTAATTAATTCAGACGTGGAAGTGGCCTGTTATTGAAGAGTTCTTAACTAATATTCCTTTATGCTTCAATCACTGTACTAAAAATTCTTTACCACGCTTCTGATAAGAAACCTAAACGTATCAATAAACTAATGTTTAATTTAATGTAAACTCTTGTTAAATTCTCGTAACTTAAAAATTACACTTGTATTTTTATTAGACAACAGCATCTATTTCCGCCGTAATACATTTGCAATTTCCTTACGAAGGTAACTCGATGCATGTAATCGAAAGGAGAGAACTAAATTGGCACTTGTCTGAAACACTATGGCGTTAATAAATAGAATCAGACATCTTTGAAATGAGTAAATATGAATACAAAATAGATAGTTTACACTTCAAAAGTCAAAAATGAATGGACGACAAGTGTAGCACTTAATCTCTAAAGCTCGATCTATCGGATTTTTTCTAATGAGTCACAACTCAAACGTTGCCTCGGTTCAGAATTGGTAATCAATTGATGTCAAAGAATCATGCTATCGGCTTAGCCAATTAATTTATTTGCTTTAAGTGTCTGCTATCAATTAGCAGCGACTTGCTATTGAAAGATGCAGTCTCAAGTTCATTATGGATTGTGAAACTAGTTTATTCCGACGGCTTTTGTTTACAAATAACGATTTAACTGTCAACTCCGTGTAAAAAAAATTCTACACGAAAAAAGGTATAATTTCATTGTTAAATCGAAATTTGATGTGATAAATAGAATAAAATAGGACGACTCCACTTTAATATTAATGCCGATGCCATGGTGGCGGTACTTTAGTCGTCTCCCGTCGCATTCATGCCGACTCGAGCACCTGTTAAATAAGTGTTTCAAATGAAATAGTCAATGAGATCAAATTAATTATTAAGTTCTTGTATCGAGTACTGACTACAGTTAATTTAAAAACAATTTTATACGTCCAATGATATTTATCTGTCACATGCGGTTGAAAGATTCTTTGTAAGCTTTATGTGTGGTTATCTCAAAACTCATTAATTTCTTAAGTGCCATTTCACAATTCATTTAAATAATATATTTTCATTATAAATTTCATGTTCGAGACTGAGTAATTTTAATAATTCAAATCTCATACAGCCTCACTCGGCGGCGCTGTTACTTCCGCGATTCCGATATTAGGCGATCGTTTTTTTATTAACCACTAAGTTAAAGTTTTTATATCTAACTACTCCACATGCATGTTATCAATTTTTGTCATGACCGAATAAATCTACTCATTGTGGTTGATTATTAAAACAATATATTTTTCTCTTTTCAGATCCAATAAACTTGATATACTGATAATACTGATATTCAATTTTATTTATTTTTGTAATCGCTAAAATTTAAAGAAATTTAAATAAACTTTAAATGAAATAAATTCTATGATATTACCATCAACAACATTGAAATATAACATACGATGTTGTGAATCAAAACATATGTCTTTCTGTTAGTTCAATAATAATTAGTAAACATTAAGTGTCTCAATTTAAAATCAATATTTTACTTTATTATTAAACTTTTTATGGTTATAAACTCAGTACTAGTATATAATATTTTTTCGCAACTATTCCAGGATCATTCTAGAATACACCGGATATATGAGCGCTATTACACTAGACTAACATTAAAAGTAATTAGTCTTTATATGAATTTATATGGTTTTTCTTGATTTTTTTTCTGAAGTGTTTCATGCCTGTGCCTTATGAACAAAAGATTATCGGAGATCTTTATAAAATGCGACATAAATTAAAGTATTTTAGAGGCTTGAGATCTTGTATTAGTACGACACTCGGTAATAGTCGACGCTGCAAGGTTTTGTCTCCAAGTGGTAGGGAGCATACTCACGAGCAACGAGCAAGGGGGAGAGAATAATTCCGTCTAACATGAACAATACCTTATCACAACTAAAGTACTGTATTATGTATTGGGCTGTGATACACTATTACTAACATTTTTTATAGAAGCGAATGTAAAGAAGGCATTGCGGCGTGATTCTCTTATTATAATCCTAAAATAGTTCAATTAGGACGACTTTTATCTTTAGTGGACCTTCTAGAAAACCTTAAAAATAGTTTATCAATACGACGTGAATTTTATTCATCGTCTGTGGACCGATTTTAATGAATGAAAAATTCTACGAAAAGATGCAATTGCAAAGTGGTACAGCATTTTCCATTTCTTTTTTTCAGATTTTTATTATGGATACGAATCAATAATAGATTCTTATCAGCAAATTAGACTTTTATCAGTGTAGAATTTAATTCTGAACAAGATTATATATTGATTGCAGTAATAGTTTGTGTTAAAACAGTCGTATAATTTAATCGTAGGCGACAAAGACGGCAATATTATTTATCTTACTTGCAATAGTTTATTCAAAGATGAGTGACTTATTACTTATAGTTGGCTATGATATAGATTATGTATAACACATATGTTTTAATTTTTAGGACATTTTGATATCGCTCGAATATGTTTTTACAAAATAACATTTGAAAAACGCTACTGACAAAGGGACATAAATATTTTAAGTTTAATTGTTGATGATAAATAAGTAAGATGATAAACAATTTGAATAGATTAAGAGCTGGTTATATTAATACAGAGGATGAAAGTGAATGTTGTTGCGGCCAACTTTCTTTTTTATATATTTAAACCCATAATTCTGATGATTTGCTATTTTTAAATAAAAAATGACAGAGGAATGAGATAGACCATATCATTATATTTAAGTGAATGTCTTTGTTGATGCCAGATATACGTATTGTAGTAACTCAATCACAAAACATATACTACCGCAAAACACTATGAGATCACATAAATATACACACTCTGTTAAAAATCAACATCGAATTCCCTTAAAAACGGAGTTACAGGCAGGCTTTATTTAAAGATACAAACAGATGCGTTACAATATCAAACGAAAGTTTAGTGTAGCAAAGTTGCAAGCGTCTAACGCGCCAGCACCTTTGATCCGCACACGCCACAAGCCTGAGAGGCTACTACCCCCATTAGTGTATGCAGATTATACTTTGTGTCATTTTTGTCTCCACCCCATCCTCCCTACACCGAGCGGGGGTTTTACTTAGCTGATGACTTATTAAGAGCGCATTCTTCAGAGGTGTCTGCCTGGCGCGGCGGCTTAATGACGTGGGGCGCAGTCGCTTTACGATTTCGTTCGCATCTGAATGGCCCACTTTTCAGTACAATGATACGTATTCGATTAGTAATGTCTCATCGGTTTCTTAGTTAGGACTTTTATTAAATATGTTGTTATAGGCCAATTTCATTTCACAACCGGTAAAGTATTTACCAAAATCGAGGAGCCATAGTGTGTTATATTTCAGTAGGTATTTGTGGAATTATTGCATCTTCACATTACATATTCTCATTCAATTGCCTGAACTTCAATAAATTCTTAAAAAGTACTGAAATTCTATTTAGAAATAGTAAGAAATGCTTAACTTTAATTTATGAATACACTATTCACGTTTCTTAGCTATTTATTGAAGTTAATTTCTTTTATAAGTTGCTTATAAAAGAAAATAACTTAACATTAAGGTGGGTATTTATACCTTCGTTTATAAACAGGGGCGCCAGTATTGTATTACAGGAGAGCTATATACATCAGTGTAAGGCCTAAAGCGATGGCAGACGTGTTCCTTTACGTTTCACTGACTTTCATTAAATTATAGGCAAATAGTTGACGAAATATGTGCCTTTAAAACGATATGGTCTTTAATTTTACTCGGGAATCCGATTACCCACAACACATGTGTTTATTTGATGCATTTATACGAGACATGTTACAGACATAAAGATACAACAATTTAGCCGAACCGTTATTAAAAAGAGCAAACAAAATTATGTAAGGATAGAAGGTAAAAACGTTGAAGTTAAAAATAACAATAACATATTATTTATATGGTTGGGTATACATTGGTTAGGTTCATGATCGAAGAAAGGAAAGTAATACTTTTTATGCCGTTTTAAATTACCATACTTACGTAACTTTATATAAATCTGAAATATCATCCGATATTCAAATATAGTTTATTTCATCTATCTGTTTTAAAAGTTCAATTTTTACTAAATAAAATCCATAGCTTTGTAAACGGGCTGACATTAGAAGTATGTAGAGATTAGTTTTCACAGATGCATTTCCAAACCAATAGGAATTGGAAACCTTCAAGAAAGAGCGTACCTATCCCTATACAGCCGGCAACGCAACCGCGGTCCTGCAAGCACTGAGAGTGACCATGGGCAACCGCTATACTGGGTGAGCCTCCCAATAGTTTGACACCCGCTTTCATTAAAAAAAGTTTATACGAGTACATAGTACATATTCACTTACGAAACATCTTATAATGTTGTGACTATTTTTTTAACTCAAGGTTAAATTCTTTTAACGTCTACTTATAAAGTGTTCTCATGCTTATAATGGGTTTCTAAGTATATTATAATACTGGAAACTTAAAAAAAACTTATACTTTCTGTATACATATATATTGCCCTTAGGAACAGACAAAACTAAACCAACCTGTAGTATATAAGTCTTTATCTATGTAGCCATCTAATTTATTGTTTATGAGCTGGCACTTTTATGTTTTTTAGCAATTATAGATTAGCATATTTTTGATTAATCACATTTATTTAAATTTCAATAAAGACTAACTCTTTTATAACCTACAGAATAGATTCGAATAGTGCGTTGAGCATAGTTTATGTTCAGCGAACTTTACAAACCAAAAAGTTTACGATATGAATCGTGAGCTGTCACTTAGTTATATAAAGTATCAAGGCCTTTCAATAAAGAAATTGAAAGCATCAGAGTTTGCTCAAGGTTTTTGAGAAGATTCCAGAACACGCAATGTTGGCTTAAGAATTTCGTTTAATTAAGAAAAGTCATGAAAATAAAGACCTTTTCACTTTTTTATTTTGTTTATCAACGTAGCCGTAAGTTGACTTTTTTTCATTGTTTATATTTGTTTAAATACAACATCAACTGCTAGACGATAAGAGATAATTATCCACCTACCAATGCAATCTACGCTAAAAGTACGTTGCAATTTCTATTTTGAATTTAATTACATGTAGCCTTTTCTCCGTAGCAAATACGCTAAAAGTCATCGAACCAATCATAAATTGCCTTATGCACGACCAAAAAGGAACGCGACCATTTCGGAATTAACTCAGGCTGCGACCCGCTGGCGTTACGCCATGATATTTAATCACTTTATTAAAGCTATAAAGCGAATAACCCATCGAGTCGACGGCAGAACAATGGACCACATGCGATTGAAGTAAAACAAATCTTAACTCTGATACAATTAAATAATGCTAAGAGACCACTGATTTCAACTTAATACAAACCTACGCACAATACTTAATTAAAAAAGCCTTTAGTTAAGGGCGTGCGAAGGTTTACACCTTTCGTTATTTTCTGGGATGTCGTGAATCCCTTTAAGTCTTTTTTGTTATTAATCCTTACTACGTCCATGATTTTTTCCCACCTATCTAGAATTGTATATTAAATAGCTGAAGGTGGCGAATAATGCTTTCTAATTAAACCTTAAATTAAACACACACCAATAACTTTATGGCATATCGTTAAGTCTTATTCCGAAGTTTTTCAACCAAAAATATTCTTATAAAATTTACAATTATCACATTAACATTTATTGATATTTGAAAATAAATTTAATTAAGCTTTTATTAAATTTATTTCTACTTTACTTTACTAAATCTAATCTAAACTAGACTATTTACGTTACTTTGTTGGATAACTTTTTGCCATCTTGTAGGTAGGGATGTGGTTTATTATATATATTTATTCATAGTTATAAAAAATTTCGGCTTCTGACCAAAAAACTATAACAAAAGGTTTTGGCAGTCCTCTCGTAATGTTAACTTGACACTGCCTAAGGCCTAAGGAGTTCTGCAGAGACAGAAAAAGATAAAAATCTGAAGGTCAGGACTACGCGGTGCATGCCGCTTAACATCTCCCCAGCCAAACACGTAATTTTTGCTAAGTTACTAAAAAAAATATTTGTTTAATCCCTGCTACATTATTTCTTAATTTACTGTTTTTTAAAACTATATTCCTATAGAGGCAAGCAAGGACCCAGGCCTATAAACAGATTGGGTAAAGGCCTCCTCCAATGATATCCACTTCGCTCTATCTTGTGCTAATTACCATTAATTTAAATTAGCAACATTTTTTACCTCGTCCTCCTAGTGTGTAATGACCTTCGCCTTTTTCTATTCTAGCGTTATCATGGTGTAAAAACACCCTTTCTATTGGTTAATTTTGGCCGTATTCTTTCAACTTCTTGATTTAATCTCATTAGTTTTTCGAAGTAAAGTTCAGAATCGATGATCTTGCCTAGCGGTAACAGGTCATAATGATTAATTTAGTCGTTCTAAACTCACCATAAACACAGCATAAACCTTCTTAAAAGTTAGCACGGGTATCGCCGCAGTCTGTAAAGCTCGACCGGACACGATCTTTTTCGTACGTTTATTACTTTTCATAACCAGTTATCAGCTTCTTCAAAAATGGTTCGGTTTCATTACGTCGTAATAACGAATCACAAATAAGTAGGTTCATTAGGTTTCTTTCAGTGAGCTCATGAGGCGCCCAAATATCGAGATTTTTGTGTACACCGTTTTTTGTTACTTCTCAGTTCTTCAGCTACATCATAACCACTAATATGCTGATCCTGCTCCAATTTTTCAAAAATGACATAAATTTTGTGCAGTACAGGGCGACCAGAGTGACGTGCATTTTTTATATCAAAATATCTGGATAGAAAATGCTTAAGCCAAATTTACGATAGTCTCACATATACTTCATAAGGTCCACAATTTTTTTTGGCGGTTTGTGTTACATTTTTTCTTTTTGTAGTTAAATTATAAAAAGTACGTTTTAAATTAAATTAGATGTCTTCATTGCATTAATTCATTTTAACAATAAGAAAAACAAACGAAAATTACACAATTTGATAATTTGAATTAGATATTGTTAAAAAAAACCACCCAGATCAAATGGTATATATATATATAGCCACAGAGATTTTATTGCAAGTTCATACGTACTATACGCGAATATACTTTCTCTCCAGCCTAATATTTTTGCACACAGGCAATATAATTTTAGCTAAATTTTATTTGTTCCGTCAGTTGTTGTTTCAAAAACTAACAGCACCAAATATTTTGTTTTCTAAAAACAGCGAGAATGTAGTAAAGAAAAACTAAAGCTGTATTTTTATCTCGCATCGTCTGATTCAGGGCCCGTACCCTTGTTGAATATTAGAAATGCAATTCTTTTGATGTCCTTTGATGAACGTACATAGATTTAAGCGATATTACTCGCTCTTTAAAATTGTACCTCGCAATATACGCTCCGGACTATGATGTTGATTTGAAAACTATACACCAAACACTATTTCACAATTTAAAAAAACGTTTTTGGGTATTATTAAGTATGCATTATAATTTTATTTATTCTAAATAAAAACAATAAAAGCAGACATTCAAATAATGTTTTTCTATACGTTGTCATTTATCAAATATGACAATTTTATAGAGCAAGAAAAATGAAATTGTGTTCAGTATAAATTATATATAGAAATAACGCCGCAGCACAGATTCATATAAATGCAATTAATTATATAACTTGCAGTAGCTTTCTTATTCATATCATTACTATGGTTTGCTTTGTGCTGCAAATTACAACTTTTAGTTGCACTTTTCTTACATAGAAGTCCGTTTAATATAAAAGGCAATCTTCATGGAAATTATACAACCGGTGAGGAGTATTAAAGGGCGTCGGTGAGCCCGTGAAATCTCGAGCCAACAAGTATATGGTCATATTCAGTTGACGGGCGAAGCGACCGCGGGAAACATCATACATCAGTTACATAACCCTTTACTAATGTATAGAAGTTAAAATTTAGATATTTCTTAAATCATATAAATTATCTTGGAGTTTTGCAGTAAATTATAAGTTTTATTTATTTCCATTATAAAAATATTATTAGAAATTACTGAAACAACACAAGGTGCATGAATCAATTGGATTTATATAAATGAATGATGTAAGCCTTAATAGAAATTAATAAAAATTTAAATCACACGACTTATCCAAGTAAGTTATACTATTTTCGGTGCTATTAAAATAATATGCGTTCCGCTTTCCTATACAGTCACGGCCCGGGGTCACAGCGTACTTCCCTCTTCGCGCCTGCCTCACGCGATTCGTGTAGGACAACATTAAGTGCATTAGCGTCGCCGACAGCCTTTTTTAATCCTAACAACCTTAATAGACTTGTTTAGTATAAGCGACGTTAACACTTTTTTATGTTTTCCATTGTTTCCACAATTTCTCTATCGATATCATCGTTAGCTTGTGTGTTCACATTTCACGTAAACATTTGTTTTAGTTTCTGGGATGTATGTCAGTTACGTAACTCCGACGAAATATCATTCTAGTGACAATTTTGAATAAATTGGTTTGGTTGAGTTTAAAGTACGTGCAACGTCTAAATATTTGGAGTGTTGGGGAATTTTGTTGTTGCGAATTTTAGTGCCATGCATATGCATTTAGTGGACGCTACAGTTTGCGTTTACTTTTCTCCAGTTCTATTGGTCGAAGTTTGATTTATATACAGTCGGGTGTTGAACAATGTCTGTTGGGTTTTTTTACATGTTAAAGATATTTATGAATCTCCGGCGGAGACCGAATGAAAACTGCCCACATGCTGTTTCACGATACAATGATAAAATAGATAATAGCATACCATAAAAACTTTGAAATAACTTAATATACCATCTCACGTCTAGAAAATGTATGGAACGTGAAGATATGTAAAAATTATCCCTCGGATTTGGGATTAAATTTATTTGATACGTAAAAAGTATTAGTATCGTGACTTCGATCGCCATTGCAGTGATCATTCATTGCCGGAAGCAATCGGCTTGTTGAAAAAGAAAGCCTTAGATTGGATCGTCGCGCGGAATAGATTCACGCTAGTTATTAGAATGGCATCGCAGGATTTGGCCCGGGCGACTGAGGTGCAGCCTCCTCCGACCCCTTGTGCATCCCCACACGCCTCGTTTTTATTTTGTTACCTTATTTTTCTATATGAAGGTCCACTCACTTATTCATGCGAGCGGGATTATAGTTTTTATACTTTTTGCATGCGCCGTATATAGATATTTTTGGCTACCTCCTATTTTCCCGGGACTATAAAACTCGAGCGGGTCGTGTACTTTTTTCGCGGTGGCCCAACTGGGGCGTTAGGGGGCGCAGGGTGTTCGCAGTTAGAGAATTATTCATTGCCTACCCGCGCCGAACGAACTTCCCGTTATTTCTGTTTGTTATGAATTATGTCCAATGACTTTTCCGACGCCCGGCTTTCTTTCGCTTTCGCTAATTACTTTCTCTAGCCACCAACTATAAATCTTTCCGAGGAGCGATCAATACCTTACTTTTGAATGATCATAGTGATGACTCACCGTCTGTATTAAAGTAAACAATGTGCATTTATTAGTTTTTCCATTTTTAATTTGCAGTTTGACAATAGACATTATGGATGGATTTTATTTAGAGAAATGCCTATTATAATTATTATATAATTGTGGATCCTTAATGAATATTTTTTCAACTAGTAGTAATCTAATGATTTTGTTTGAAAGTTATTTTGAGCAGATTTTACATTGCTACGTTATAGTCCAATGACACTGAGTGTTTTGTCTATTTTTGTTGATAATACAATAGGCTTGAAAACATGTAGACAGTAACATACATTAAGATACGATTTAACATTGTTTTCCAACTCTGACGCTCTAAATGCTAACAAAAGACTCTAATTCACACTCTGCTGCCTACTAAAATATGGAGAAGAGCTCGCTCCGACCCGCGATACAAATTTGAATTTCATATCAATGTTTCGCCTATTACGGATGCACTCATTAATATCTTAAGTGATGTGTGTAGTGACGTACACCAGGATTTTGTACTTTATGTGTTGAATAATAGAGAAGCTTGTAGCGAGCCTAAGTATAAAGCCCGGATAGAAGGTGGTTGAAAATTCTGCAAATTGTATGACCCTTGCATGAAAAAACATTATTGTTACATATCCGTGATAGCGTTTTTGATGTAAATCTTGAGGACGCTTAGTGCAGCCGGGCCCTTAAACAGGGCCTTTACTTACAATTATCTCTTAGTTGATAGACGTCCCCCTAGAAGAACGCTCTCGTTTACCACGATTTTTAATAATCGAGTTTCCTAAAATAGACCTAGCAACAGCGAAAACATATTAAATAAGAAAATGCTACTTATGTAAGCTTACAGTTTATATGAAGATAAATAAGCTTAAGAACTAAATCTTTCAGCGTTAAAATCTAAATAAATAACTTTTGCATGACTTTAGAATGAAGTTCAAAAGCTGACTGACGTCCGAAGCGGTGGTAAACGAACAAGAAGCTCACCTAGGATAAGCAGTCCTGCATCCATGGACATCCCCGCGGGTGTGTTTCCAGCCCTTAACGAATGGGTACGCTCTTTTTTGTGGTGCGGTACTAAATGCCTTAAAAATGCGTAGGACGACAAACATCGAGATGATACACATGAAATTTTTTATTTTGCCTCGATGTTCGATGATAAAATTCAGTTGCACGTATTAATTCAAACAGCTTCTCCGAATATTTCCCATGATAAATGCGATAGAAGATGCTGAGCGAACTGACATACATATGGTGGATGAAACGCCAAAGAGTAAAGCTTATCAGAAATCATCTGGTCGTCAATTAGAAGGTATGTGATGTGATCTAAAGGTTTC
>JAAAKR030000030.1:189090-219395 GCA_010014985.3 Delias pasithoe
TTAATTTAATTGTAAAATTTATAGACATTATTAATTATATGGTTTCTCTAATCTAAGAAATTTGTAATCTTATTGCAAATCTTTATAAAATCAAGGTCTAAAAAACACAGTAAAACAAAATGTTATTTTTAAATAGAAAGAGGGCCAGGGTCATGAAGGAGATTATATAATAGGAGTATTTATTTTCACCTAACGAACAATAACTTGCTGTATAACCACAACAGGTTTTGAAAGGACTTGCGATTTGAAACTTCCAATAACTTGGTGTTTTTATAACATTTATGAATCATTTTTTAAAATTAAATTTGTGTTGCGTATACATTGAATGCAAAAGCCTAAAAATTTATAATGATTAGTATTAATATAATTTCACGGATTGACCTCTCAGTCCTAAAATATAAACAATGGTGCTATGTATGTGTGCACGTGTTTAACAATGATCAAAATCACACAAACACAACACTCAAACAATACAAACATTTTAATATGGATTCACACTGTAAGCTATATGAAATCCAACTATATTTTGTAAGTTAAAGATAGGTATATGAAGTACTAATAACAATATAAGAAAGCACTCTAAACTCCAAATTTTGTTGGTTTATGTTTTAATAGTAGTTCTTCTGTCAATATAATGGATACTAAGAACCTTTATGTCGAAGTTGCGTCGCGTTTACCTACGTTGTTTGAATTTGAACGAACCTCGGCGGCATTTGATCTGTCATATCGATCATATCAGAGAGAGTGCTGGATTTTCCCATCACAATATAAAACTGTATGTTAATTGTTACGTGTGACGACTATACCAGCTTTGAATTGTCAAAATTGTGTCAAGTTTTTAAGTCAAGCATCGGAAGATTCCTTTTTAGTGTAGCTTATAAAAATTAATAATGTTCCAAGCTTAATACGTAGTTTTTAAGAAAACCATGAATATGTTAATATTATTTTGACTTTTTCTTGTACATAATAGTATAAATAATTTCAATGGATTTGGGTTCATTTTAAAAAATATACACTTTCATGTTTATTATATCTTGCCGGCGTGACTTGTATTAAAAATTAACATTCGAATGTAAAGTTTTACATACATTATTTACCATTGCCTCTCCAATTGCTGCCTTTCCAAAAATTACCATACTTTAGATTTAAATACATATAGACCTCATGATGATGATGATGATGAATCTTTAAACTATTGATAGTAATCCAGTGCCTAGTACCTATCAAATATATTTGAAATGTTAAACAGTGCAACGAAAGCAGTCCATCCGTTCCATGTATGATGTCTCTGTGATTTTAAATTCAAATGAGTGCAATAAATTTTAAATTTTAATGATGTATTGTAACAAATAAATTTTACTTATACTACTTCATATTGATGCGATATAGAAACAACTATTCAATGGCAAAAATAACTTAAGTTTCGTTTCTATTCTTGGCAAATTATTCTAATACAAGGATATTTTTAAATACATTTGCGATTAAGCATTAGGAACTTAAATTTTAAATATTAAAAAAATTCTAATAGCTATGTAATCATAGTGTACACAATCTTAAAACATTAAATGCATAAAATATGCTCTGATTTGAAACAATGGGAAAATATACATATAATAACATCAATGAATAACAATGGAGTATAAATTATCATTTAAACTGGTGTATATTTTATAAAATATTACAGCCCTTGTGTTCGGTACGAAGTGTAACGTAACCATATAATTTGTTTCGATGTAAGGCAAGTGTACCTTACCAAAGAATAACATTATTATAGTACACAGGTTGTTCTAAAATTCAATACCATTGTTTTTAAAAACATTAATTTTGTAAAAAATCTATGACAATAGAAATAAACTAATAAAATGAATTACAAACAGATTAATTTTTTATAAATTAAAGCTCATAAGCTGAATAAAGTAAATGATTATACAAATTGTATTAAAAGCGATCCGCTAATGAAATACCCGCCACATTCTGTAGCCACTTTTTATGCCATTTCTTTATACATTTCCTTTGTCCTTAGGGTAATGGAATTCGCGTATTAAACACTACTTAAAATATTCTGCTAGCAAGCCTCAAAGTCTTTTATCTACTCCACATTACCGTTTACTTCACCCAAATGTAAATAAAAACAATTATTATCTACACACAAAACATCGAATTAATGCAATGCGAGTAAAACCATTTTTAATAAAATAATTTCATTGTGAAATAATCCACTCTTATTATCAGAACGACAAATGTCATTATATTACAGTTGGATAATTAAAAATGCATCTTAGAAATAAGGTTATTAGAATATATAGAAAGCGATAAACGCCATTAGGATTATCTAATTTTAAAGTGTCTTAAAATGAGGATATTAGATAAAATATTATATATCTGACAGTAAAAGGGGGACGAAACATCAATATAATATTCATACTCGTATATGATACAATTTCAATAGCGCGTATCAATTGGTCATGATCGCTCGGAGTATTTCTATAACCGGAAATTTTTGGGAAAAATAGCGAATCATTATACAACCTGTTGCTAGAACGGACAGCCTCCCGTACTCTGATGGAGCTTTCGCGTTAAATGATTGGTCAGCCGATGATAGCTATATATAATGATTTAATGGAGAGATAAAAGCTAGTGCTGTGGGCGGGTAAAGCTTTTCCTATCTTTAGAAAATATTATTGATGAATATTTACTGAATAATTTAATAACTACATATATAGCTTCTAAATTTTTTTTAATAATATTGGCTCGTTTGGTGTGTATTATTTTTTTTAATAATTACTCATTCTTGTTTTGGAAAAGAAGTTTTTTGTTACTAAATAACTAAAGTAGATTATTAATCAAAAAAAATTTCTAAACTCATATAAAATTCAATGTATCGCGATTTATAAGGTACAACTTGAAACCAATAATACAAAGAATCGAAAGTCATATAAAATCTGCGTTAGAAGCATTCCAATAAAGAAAAAAGACACTGGCACATATAACTGAAAATATACAGCAGCGATAGTCCGAAATAAATTACGAAAAATTGAAATTGAAAGAAGCTCTTGACATCCCTGATACCAACACGACTACCGTATTCGTGAAGGAGCTGCGCACGATCAGCTTGTAGATGATTTTTTCGTGATCGACCCGTTCATTGTTCGGTAGCATTTATTGGATTGAAATCGTTTACAAGATCCGTGCGGTCAATGCAAGTTACCCTCACGTCTGCTTATGATGTATTGCCATATTACATATTTCTCAACATATATATATAGAGTTTAAAATAAGCGTTGGCATCATACTCTTCGGCAATTTACATTCAAATAATCAATAAAATGCCTAGGGTAGCTGTGTGTATTCACATACCATCATTTATATGACCTAAAATTATGGCAAACGGCAGTTTTCAAAGTTAAACACGTTTGTTCAAATCAATTTATCAAACTTATATAAGTCGATGTTTTTATAGAACGAAAAACTGTCTGTTGGCTTAAGTTATTTAAGTATTCGTTTAAGAAACGGTAAAATAAGTATTGTGTATCAGTAATCGTACCTTTCATATACTCAGCTTCGGCAACAAATGAAAACCATTAATTTAATGGGTTTTCATATTCGGCTGTAAATTATTTGACTGCATTACCTACATCTAGTAGTGAATTATAAAACTTTAGATTGGTTTGGCTCCTAAATTATTCTACTCACAAAGTTTTATGATGTTTATAAAATTCGATGGTGTTCATTAGGTTGAGTTATTATTTTAGTATGCGTAAAATAATTAAATGTAGTTTTAGAAATGTATTGTTAATTAAATCCGCCTCTTATCACTTTACGCCTACACACAAACTGTTAAGAAACCCAATTGTCTAGCAGTATTAAAAAAATATAAAATTAAATTGTACATGATTGACATAAAATATTTCTTTTATAGTTTTTTGTAATTAATAAAGCTTAATAAAAGGCTAGTGCCTTTAAAGTCATTGTTCTTATCGGAGTGTGCTTGATGCGTCTTGCGTTTTGACGCAATCTCTTGGTCGTATGCCGCCTTTGACGAGACTCGCTAAAGAAACTTATGCACTTAAGTATCACTTATACTCCTCAGCATAATTCAAGCTTAAAAATCATTAAATCTTATTAAAACAATATTATGAAGGTTTCTATAAAAAGATCTTTAGTTTATAAAGTATGTAGCTACCTTATTAAGTACATTGTGTGTACAATGTAATATATTTTTTAAGACTTGAATCAAAAAGTTTGAGTTAAATATTAGTTATAGTATAAAAGCATGTTTATTTAAAAATCATTTTGCATAGAGTGGAAAATTAATCCGTGCATACATAAGTATGGAAAATTATAATGATTAAAGTAAAAAGGCGTTTCATTATGGAGCAAATCAGTTGTAATAATCAACATTTAGCATTCCCATACCCGTTGCGGAATTCCAAAGTATGGTAACAAATGTTCTCATTCTATGCTTCCTGCCTTTGTTTAAACGTTTTAAAAATAAAAAAGTAATAATTTAATGTTAATGTTCTTGCTACCATAAATCATTTAACGCTAAACATTTTTTATTATTATGTAATTTTAATATTGTCAACGCTTGTGAATCAGTAAACTATTTTGATTGTTTAATTTTACAATACTTTGCTTAAATAATAAACAATGTGTTGCTATTATCTTGAACAATAACATACGAAGGTATTTATTTTAAATGTTGTTATATTAATAAGTAAACTAAAGGCGAGATGACATTAAAAAAATGAATTATTTATCTAAAGTTAAAAGGATTCATCCAAGTGGGACGTTCTCAAATTAATATTCCCCTATGTTCACACATTCATTGCGCTGTCTAACAGTAATATGTTAAACAAAATTTATTATTAGCGGACATTAAAGATCCAAGGCGCCATGTCTGACGTCCGCCGACGCATTACACGACTATATGAACAAATTACATTATAAAACCGTCCATTGTTCGCGTTGTGGCTTTCACACAAAACTGTAACATTTATAATGCTTTGTAATGTTTATTTTAATTTTATACTGTGTAGATTTTTATTAGATCTGTTTTATATCTTCAGTTATTTATTTAGAAAAAAAAACTATTTGAATTAATAGTTAGTTATTACTCACAGAATACTAAGCGTGATATGGTATTTATAATTGAAATGTTAGTGAGGGCATCACAGGCCTTTAAACAGCCGCTTAAACGGAGTAAAAATCCGGTAACACAACCAATACACGGACTGTGGTGCGGTTGTCCATGTGCGGCGGTTTTCTTTTACCATATAGGAGACCTACCTGCGCCGTTGACAGCTATATATATTATACGTGATTAAAAACATGTCGTTTCTGGTGCCTATGATTGTTTTATTACTAACTTTTTTTATTTAATATTATAATCCCTTAACGAATAGATTTATAAAAGTTGTCACAAAGCAAATTGAATAAGAATGGAATCAATTTATCTGATATTAATAGTGGTAATAAAGGATATTAATTATACTTCAATTATTTTACTAATCTACATCTAGGTACATACAGACTTTGGCATTTAAGAAAGTAAACAAATCTGTAAACTTAATACAAATATTTTTATATACGATATTGGGGTTATGTTTTGTACAAGTTTAAGTGTAGTAAGAAAAATTGCAAGCTAAATATTTAACGAAAGACTTAAGTGTTAATAACTTTAAACAAAAGCAGCGGCGTGACGATTTGTTGTTTGTTCACCTACCCCTAGAAAGTACAAATAATTGCTAGTTTAACAATAAATGTTAATGTCATCGGCGAGTCCAGTGTCGTAGGTCAGAATGCGAGTCGGCGCCGCACTACAATCGAGAGCAGGAGATCAAAGAGATACGTGTTTACCGCCCGTGGACCATCGACTAATCAACCATCTGATTAATTTAATTAAACATTACGAGAAAGTTCTGTTTACCGCGCGTTTCCTCGGGCCCACATGCGCGTTCAAAGGAAGTAGGCCGGAGTATAAACAAGAGAGTATTGTCGGGACGGTCGCAGAGCTGTGCCGACTCGCTACGGCCGACTTCATACTGCCACATTCAATAAAGGAAATGTTTAGAAACGATTCAATATGTACTTCCTATAATAATCCTAACTCAACGATTCTCAAATAATTTAGTTACTGTATAAATGTTATCTTAAAATAAACATAATATATATTTTAGGAAGTACTTTATATATGAAAAAATTAATTACATCCTAATAAGTTGTGTGACCATCTAACATTTTTCAATATAAAAAACATAGAGTGTAGCTAATTTCTAAAGTAGTGGATCACAGCGACCATTGTAAATTCATCTCATAAACGGCTAAAAAAACCAGCTTACAATAAAAAATAACACTCGGTTATTTTTAAGAAACTATATTTCATACATGTAAATATTATACACAGTCACTTCAAACTACTAACAGCCGTCTAGTAATAAAAAGAACGAAATATTATGTTCTTTATGAAAATTAAAAATTTATTATCCATGAGACGATGCCCTTATGTCGGCGGAGACGCGAGAGGCGCGATTGTGTACTTTGAAAATAAAGTAACAGACAAAAAGCAAATGTGCATTTTTACAACTAAAACATTAATTTAAACTTTCTAAGCTTAAGACCTTTGTATTCTTTATAAGAGAATAAAACAACACATATCGGTGAAAAATTAATTATTCAACTTCGAGCCATAGACTAAACCCAAATATACCAAATTTTAACTGTGACTGGAGAGAAAAATTCATATTCTTTTAAGGTTAGAAACTAAGTACGAGGATACGCTGTCAGACGATTAAACTTCAAGTGACCATGATACATATATCTAGGACATTAAAATCGTTGATTAATCTTTGATATATAGAAACCGCTGACGAGATATGACCTACTCCCCGCGACTGAAACAACTGTAAAATGTGCGCAGCAGAATGCGGCTTGGTAGAAGCGCTGCATAGCCGGTGCGCATTCCTATGGAAGGTATCGGGCAACTTGTCTTCTTACATCGACCCACATGGACTTAGTTATAATTTAATTGTAATAAATTCGTATTAAGTAAATTACATTTTAGTGACGCTCCTGGACTCGCTCAACTTAATTAGCATATAAATAAATAATCAGATTTAATAGTTAACAACGAACTTAATTTTATGTCTTCTATTGAAGCCGCGTTGAGAACAAAGTTGATGAGCACAAAAACTACTGTGATACTACGTCACAACGTAGAAACTTATGAATTGGCGATGATGTCACGTGACAAATGTACCAATGAAACAATGTGTCGTCACTAGATACGGGTCCTTAACCCTCATTAGGTGGCCGAAAGGGAAAGCGTGCGAAAAAGAATGAGTTAATTCGGGAAAGCCAGTCGCCGCGCGCTCAAGTGAGCCTCTTTTTTTCATTTTGTTTTTAATTAGTTGCCGCTTAAACTTTTTCGCATTCCGTTGTTCACTTTTAAATTCTATTTTTATTTTAACCCCTTTCAATTACATTCTGAAGGACAGCTCGCGTTTAAAGCTGACAACATGACGTCATAAACATTTTGAGAGCATTTATTTCGATACCAGGTATCGCGAATAATTAGACACTTTCGAGTTATTTTGTGAGTTTGTTGAAAAAAGAATATAATATGAAAATTGCATCGAAAAAATCCGTAGCGTATCCGGGCTTAAAACTTTGAGAAGTATTCCCGAACTTTTCCGATATGCGCCCCGACTGAGTTTGCAATAAAAATTATATTTTACTATTTGTAAAATGATTTTAAAACATTCTAGGTGCTCATGATTCGAACTGCAATCAGAAATTCAATTAAGTGTTAAGCTCAATTTAAAGTTTCAGCAATTTTATATAAACGTTCAATAAATGCAACAAAATTTAAAAAAATCTTTTTCCATAGCCCACCAATTAAAAGCGTTTATTTGTTTTTTTTATGAATGAGTGCGTTTTGTAGCCGGTTGTGGGCGAGATGTTAACAATTGAAACGGTTTTCTTCCCTCCGAAACAAATAAATAGATGACATCTATAGAGTTGCGTAACATTCATTTCTTCCTCATTTCTTAACAATAACATAAGAAGTACGTCGATTTTAATTTAAAACAACACAGCAAGACGCGAACGTTCAAGCTATATGAAAAAATAACAATAGACATCCACTTGTACAATTCAAAATTTATGTTCTAAATTAATTATAAACAGATGCGAGCGGAAATTTTCTCACCAGTATTTGTAGAAAGACGTTAGAAAAGCTTTGTAGGCTCCGGCTTATAAGGTATAAACAATCATTAATATAACACCTCATGTAATAATTATTTTAGCGAATATGTGGCAGACAGTTGCGGTTTGTCTGTAGGGACATTTCTGCTTGACATTCTGCTGACAAAATTATTATAGAATACTTTCAACAGAATATAGTTACTAATGCAACGTTTATCTGAAAAATCTATTACAAAACAATTTAGAATAATTTAAAGTCTCATTTAAAATACAAATGTTTTAAGAATACCTATTAAGTAGAGGGTTTTGAAGTTTGAAACGCATATAACGAAATCTTTCTCTCTGCGAACAAACGTGTGCGGCGATATCCACTTGATCGTAAACATATATCACTAAATGCAGAGATCTCTAGGGGATCGTGCATAACTGGTCCGTCAGTGGTGCGATTTGGTATAACCCTATCTAATGCATAATGAGTTAATGTTGCGGCAATTCCGGAGTACACTATTCTCGCAAAGACGGTTATATTTTAATATTTCGATTTTAAAACGAATAAAAATCAAATTTAATATAAGAAGTATTGCAGTTTTTGATCTTAGCACCGATGACTTCTTGTAGATATCATATTTAGGCTTACAATAATCACTAGGACCAGTTTACGAGCCAGTATTAGTAAAAAAACTTACCGCACTATAGACTTGCATGTAGCCAGAATTGTTTGCTGCACGCGTAAATAAATAATACTAGAAAATGAAGGCTCTGGTTGTAAATAATAGATTAATATGAGTTTGTTCATGAGCGTGATGAAATAAGGACGAACGCATTAAATATTTTAACCGATACGTAATTCGAAACTATAGTAATAATTTATTCAGTAAGGAGCATTTAGTGCCGGTTACCTGCTACGTCCGAAACTGAATTATATATTAGTGTTATAATTCCGACGAATGTATGGGTCGTTTTAAATTAAAAACAAATGTTCGTCAAAGTTCGCCCTAAATAATTCAGGTATCGCGCCTTCCCGCTCGGCGTCGTAATTGGGATCTGGGGGGAAGGGAGTATGGGTGGCCATGTGGGGGGTGAGAAGTGACGGGTGGGAGCCGTGGGGGGATAATTAACATGTTTGTCTTGCTTACATCGTCGCCAGCGCCGAAACTACGCCGAAGTCAAATAAAATCTTTCTCGTTTTGCATAAGTACTGACTCACTAATATTTAACTTTACAGATACGACAGTGCCTCTAATTAATTCTAAGAATTAAAACTTTGTAGTCGTATATTGTTACGATATGCATATTATAGACTTTACTTAGAGCATCATTTATTAATTAATACTACGATTATTAATTAAATATAATTTTATATTAAATTAAATTATAAAACTTTCCACATCTTATGTTGCGACTACCGTTTATTTGAATAGCTCACCTCAAAGCTATGGTAAAAACTGACAGGCGATGAAAGCCGCCTCGGCGCGCGCCCTGCGCCCTGCATCGCTCAACGACAAAGTAGTTTATTTATTGCATTTATTATTAAGTAAATACGGCCAACGATAATTAAGTTGTTTTAATATTTACAAGCAATCAACCCGGCCTTGCTTGCGCAATATTTAAATCCACTTTTAAAATTTCACTGGTCTATAATGCTAAAATGACAAGGAAAATTTTAAAACATATAAAATAAAAATATATGTGACATATTTATAAATTATAACTATAAAAGATAGTGTAACACATATAGAGTATCGAGGATCTTTGTTGACGAGATCGTGTAGGCGTTTTATGCTATGAGGGTTTATGGAAAACTTTACAATAGATAAAAAATTATTGGTAATATCTAATTACAAGTAATAATAAATATCTAATAGTAAAATAAACAGCATGGCATGTTCAAATTCCGTTTGAAGTACTATTCTATAGGAATAATCAATCCTCGTTGTCTAATCACTCGACTCGTCTGCAATAGAAAATAGAACAATAAAAAATGAAATAGAAACATACTTGAATACTCGAATAGATCTAGGCACAATAACAACAACGGGAGATGCGTGCAATAGGCTCAAAGTGCCTATTAAGCCTTCAGACGCTGTAAACATATAAAATGAAGGTTATTGTTCTTCTGAAACAATAAGAGCAACATATTCCACAATTGACTGAAGCCATTTCAAGTGAAAGCACTATAGAAAAAAGTAACCATTGGATACCACATCGACGCACGCTTAAACAATCAAACGGAGAACAAAAAGGCAGTAATGTGAAAATGGATAATGCAACGGCCCTGAAAGAGTGGCCACACCACTAGCGATAGCGGTTGGTCAGGTGCGAACAATTTCAAGATGGCCACGGAGATATCTTCGTAAATATGCTCATTTCATCATTTATATAACATTTGTTAAATTAAATTAAAATAACCAATAATTATGGTATTATAAAACCTTTTGAAAAATAATGCGTTACATATTGTGTGAAATATTCGTAAATCGTTGAAAAATGGCATGATTTATTTGAAATGATCCACGCGCTCCGTAGCAACGTGGCCATGCCCGTAGCGCCGTAGAGAGGATGTGTGATTAGTTATCCTTCGCCTCTCGGAGGATTCCATTCCCATTCTTCTCTAACTCTCCTATCACAAATGAATCGTTCGTATTTACGTGGAAACCTATACACACAACTAATGTGGTGGCGCTAAAGCACACATTTCAAAGTCCTTATTATACGGTAGAAAGTCTATTTCAATATCAGTGTTATTTGTACAACGTTTTTTAGAATGAAATATTGTAGATAAAAATGGGTTAAATCCTGTAGAGTTCTTTTAACAGTAGTGAGAATTCCACCAAATATTTCCTGTTAAAATTTAACACCACTGCATAATAACTAATCATTGAAATTTTATTTATTATATTTAATGAACACATGTTTTAGTATTAAAAATTCGGAAAACTTTTTCGATCCATTTTATACTCACTCATTATCAAATTGTAGAAAAGTTTTAATTAATTTTTTACATCTCGTAGTTTTGAAACATATAATTTCGAGTTGAACGTAAACTCACTTTTAAAGTTAAATAGAAAAATGCAATGTATTAAAACTACGTAACAGAGTTCTGAATTCATAAAAACAAATTCACGGCTCCTTATTTCATACCTGCAAGCTTCTATTCTCATTTAAAATAAAGAAAATGCCTTTGTAGATTTGTTACTTTGTCACCAATGCTGCTTAACTTTTCATTTACACCGTGAAAACTATTTGTTTATTTGCTCACTAAAATGTAATGTGCGTTAGATCTACTCGTATTTTGCTCAACTCATAAAAGTTACAATTACATTCCATTACGGTCTAATAACGCAACTTATTTGCAAGTAAGGTGTTAGCTGTATTCAATTTTTAAATTGGTTATTGCAACTATTGATTATCTGATCTAAATAAAAATAGATAGGTATATTTTTCGTTAATCATTACGAAGTCTAATATGAACAATTCTGTAAAATAGCGAGTATCATATCCAACTAACGAATTTTACTATAATGAAATAATGCCAAGTAATTTTACTGCCATAACTTATTATGCACATTCTCAATGATGTGCAGCGTAATTGCGTAATACGGAAGCTTATTACAGAATTTCCTTCTTGAATATGAACCTTTCTGAGGGCGAAACAGTATAAAATAATGGCGTACATATTATACGGCATAGGTATATTACGATTAGCATGATTTCATATTGGTAAATTGATATTCTCACTGTACTCTGGAGGCTTGCGTACGCGTTGATCAAAGGGCAATGTTTAGTTACGTCACGATCTGATCTGGTTCTACATAAAAATACTAAAAATTTGTTGTTCTGTTCATAATGGCGTTTGATTGATATTTTGGATGAAGGTTATTACATTTTCTTATAAATAAGTAACAAAAGCCCGTCATATTGTTTACCTAGTATTGATATGTAAAATTAAAAGTTAGGATGAACCATTTGTCCAATAGATGAATAGTCTATTAAGTAATTTCTGTATGCGCATTACTAGAGCCATACGAATCCGGAACACATGATGACGCTACCTAACTTCTTCGTGAATATCTTATTGATATGAATTCTAAATAAAAACAATTTTCGTATTTGATACCTAATCTTTTCATTGTTTTTAAATAATTCGCTCTCTATCTATTTTTCATAACGTTATTATTATTTTATGACTCAGGCTATTTTTGGGAGACCTGAAAGAGGGCATTACCCTACTACACTCCGAATTGAGGGATTAAATTCAAGTTAATTCTAAAACAACTTGCTATGTAACATAGAATGTTATAACAAATTCAATAATAAAGGCATTATATTATAAAATTTTGTCATGTTTCAATCTTTGAATGGTAGGGTGGCCACCTGTGTTTTCCATTTGTTTAAATATATATTTATATAGATAATATTCATTATATTATTATAAGATAAATATCAATGATGAGCAAATATATGATTTAAAACTGCCGGCACATTTAATAGCAATCAAGGTATGTTAATAATAATTCTAATTGAGATCAATTGAACTAACTCGCCTCACCCTTGACTCCAATGAGATGTATAAAGAGACCGTTCTTCCGACGGACTGAAACAAACTTTGCTAGTTTATATATTTTTAACATTTGTATTATAGAAGCAGAAAGCTATTTTTTTTTTATAAAAATGACTGGAAATTTATTTTTTATTTTAGCATTACACACAACTGCTTGAATTTTTAAACTTAGTCTTAATGTAATGTAATTGAATTTTAGTATTTCGATTTCTGGTCTATTTGAAAATAGACTTAATACCTTTTTCTTGAAAATGGGTTCCGTGATTTTTGCCTCTACTTAGAAATCTAATATATCAGAACTGAAAAAACCTTCCGTATTTTAAAAATTACTTGTCAATCAATATACCGTAGAGGCAGGGTAGCTTACAGGGTATATCAAGCGAACCAGTTTTCTATGCCTCACCAAGCAAAAGATTGTTGGAAACAGTTCAAGACCGGTCAATTTCAACCTATATAGTTAGTGCCTCATTTTATACTATACACACTGAATAACTTTTTATCACAACTATCCCGTTTCATAAAACTTCATAAACAAATTAACAATGTTACAGTAGTTTTTATGCAATAAATCCACTCCATGGAAGAATAATTGCAAGTATATAATCCAAGACGCTAAGATCTTTGCTTTGTCAGTAACAAACATCTTTTTTTTCGCTTCTCTTAGCGTTTATCTCGTTTTAAGAATAGTAAATAAATATTTTTTTTAAAAGAAGATCTATTATTGTATACTGTTCATACAATATAAATAAATAATCTTCTCCAAATAATACGGTATCGTATGTTTTTGAGAGCTCTTTTAAGACGAATCGATAACTTTATTTTACAGGTAGCGACCTCGAGCAGGAACTTAACGCGCAGCGCGCACCGCTACTGGCTCGCACGAGGCAGTTTATTTACAATAGACCAGCAATCGCTCCAGCGAGGAGCGGCAGTTCTTTGTAACAAACCTCTATCGGACTTTTATTGTTGATCATAGACAAAAGCGCCGAGTAACTTCAATAGTAAATTGGGGATATCACAAATAAAAGTTCTATTAAGATAAGAGACGTCGCGCCGAAACACTAGTCGTATTTACGTTTCACGCACGTGCACCAAGTGCCGTTTGAAACGTTCCGATGTTTGTTTACCCAAATAAAACACTAAAATCCAATTCAATAACAAAGAATTAAAGATCCAGAAATAAAATTTATTGCTGCCGTACGATAAAATAGATTTATGAATGCGCCGCACTGAGTGACTTGCCCGTAATATTATTAGGCGCACTCCGGAAAACAATTAAATAGCAACGCATTCACAAAATAAAACGCCTATTTATAATTTACTTACACGACATCACGTCTGCCTTTTGTAATATGTTATTAAACAGCGCAGCTGTATATTTAAATTAATTAATTTATCATTATCACTTTATGTTTACTTACAAAACAACAAAATGATAATGTAAAGTTGTCACCTAAAACGAATTTACAATACGAAGATTACATACGAAGTCACTTTGAAACATTGACGAGCCACACAAAGCGATATCAAACAAAAATTTTGCCTTTTCACTTTAAAAATCATGATAAAATACTTCGATTAAAAAAAGCAACTTTGTTATGGACGTGTGGCCGACAAGCGTCGAGCATTTAACGCTATTGTTTATGCGACCGTACTTTAAACTTGGTATTTTTTTCATTATTATATTCGATTTAATTTTTCAATTAAGTTGTGGTTACTGTGAACTTCTCACCCAGCGAAATATAACACGACATTGTTAATATGTTGTTTTTTATATTTCACACTGATGAAAATACGAGTATAGTTTTTATAACGTTATATTCATACATTTTATATAAATAATAGTTGCTGTATACGAGACATATTGAGAACTTTTATGCATTATCAAGAAAGCTGTTCCAGATTCAGAGGTACTGCTTTATAAAACCTTGGATAAGCAGACATTGAAAAGTAGCCATAACTTAATTATTTGCTAGAAACAGAGGATAATATATACCATTGGGCATGATTATGTTTCTTTCTTTAATAACAAGTGTATAACTTCTTGTATTTTGTTTCAGGCAAAGATTCTTGAAAATTCCCATGCCTGGCTTGGTGCGTCAACATCTTCACTCGCAGGTCAGTTAAGGCATTAATTTAACGAAATTTGCCAGTAATGAAAGTGAGTTCCTATTTCTTCCTTGTTTACTTAAAATTTATTTTAAATTTAGTGACAACTTTTATGAAATTTATACCAAATGTATATGATGTATATAGTGTACTTGTCAAAAATATTTTTCTGGCTTTTATACACGTCACTCGTTAGGAATTAGCACAAATCATCGCGCTGACCTCACTTGTACTAAACCACATAATGAGCTATATTCATCACTACAATAAAAGCAAACAATTACGGGGATTTTCATTGTTTAAAACTATTAACATACAGCCGACCACCTGTCAGTCTGTCTAAAAGAAATGTTACAGTTGGAATGTAAAATAATAAAAATTGTGATATTTGCGCGCTCAAATTTATGATTTTGTTGAAATACAATTATTCATGGTGCATTGCTTCAAATAAACAAAACAATATGGTATTGTATTTCATACTCATAAATCTTTTGAGATAATATATTATCTTATTTTTAACGTTTAGAATGAAAATTGAAGACAAATTATAAGTTTTTATTTGAGAACCTATCACAGAACATATCACAACCTTTTATTTCGTTTATTTCATTCATCAATCACAAATAATTCACGAAAAGTTGATTTTTGTAATAGATTGTAGAATTGTTTTTTTTATGTTTTAATAAAATAGTATCGATGACTATGAATATAAAAGACTAGGCGAAGCATAAGTTAGCCACATTGGCAGTTGTTATAAAATGTTCATCGAATATTTGCTATGAAATGTTGCAAAGGCGCGTTAATAATTTTGTGTTGATGACTGCTTTTATGAGATTTAAAAGGATGACTATTACTTTTAAGCATAATAAATTCCGTCGTCAGTGATGTTTTATAAATGTAATATAGTATACAAATAAACGTTGCATTAATACTATTAATTTTAAATTTCAGTAGATAGCTACCAGTACCAGCTACAGTCAATGTGGCAGAAGTGTTGGAACACAAATCAGAGTCTTGTGCACAATTTACGATTTCGCGAACGTGGCCCACTCAAATCTTGGAGACCGGAGACAATGGCCGAGGCAATCTTCTCAGTGCTGAAGGAGGGTCTTTCCTTATCACAGGCTGCTAGAAAATACGACATACCATACCCCACATTTGTTCTCTATGCCAATCGGGTACACAATATGCTGGGACCCAGCGCGGACGGTGGAACAGGTATGTGAGAATAACGAATCCTTTATAAACGACACTTTTGAAAGCTAACCAAAAATGAAAAGAATGTTATAATTGAATTAATTACAAGAAAAAAATTGTTATTGTGCCGAGATAGATTTGATATTTGAAAACGTAGATGAATCGATAATAGATCTTTGGTGTTATTTATCTATTTGTAACAGTTATAATTGCAATGCTGTGAATAACCTGTGAATAAAATAGTCGCACAATTGTCTTATAATTATTATGGAGTGTTGTGAATGGGAATGTGGAGGTACTAGAATATAAGAAATACGTGGAAAATTTGGTTGTGTTAAAAGTTATAGAATGTGTAATGGATGGTATGCTATGACAAGGTTGTGAAAAAGGAATGTAAGAGAATTGTGCCGCCATTACGGTTGATAAAAAAATTATAGAATTGCAAGTATTTTTTGGAGATAAATAATACCACAGTTTGATATCCCATTCTATACATTAGTGATGGAAAATGAAATTAACTTAATGTCATAAATAGAATCATTTTTGATTTGCTTCTAAAATATAAATTATCACTTTGTACAGAACTTTGTTTATATTTACCTAGTAGCTATTTAAAAATTTGGCGTTTACAAAAACACACTTTTATAACAAGGTTTCCGTTCGTTCCTCATCTCTATAGGTAGGTTACCTATAGAGAAGAGGAATAAAGAAAAACAAAGAAAAGAAAAAAAGACGTTATAATATAGGAGATTACACAATAAACAGTATATTTATGTTATGCTATGCGAATGCTTTGATGCGAATTTTTCTCATATCAATTTTATTGTTTAGTTCTGCAAATTAGTCTTACGGAACAAAACAATAATAATGTATTTATTTAAATTGCTATTGTGAGTCAATCTGCGAATTTATTGTTGTGTTGAATTAACTGTGTATCTACTTATTTTGTGAGTGTTCTTTTTGCAAAATATGTTTCAGGAAGATTGAAGAAGTAATTTAGTTGTTGATTTTTAAATTCTTTAAAACCGCCAATATATATTATTACCTACGTAACAAGCGGCTGTAAATTTATAAAACAAATATTTTAATTGCATTTATTACTAATAAAAAAAATATTTTAAATCGATTGTATGAAATAATTTCTATTAATTTATTACTTTTTTTGCATATCATTATGATATTAAATGAAATGTATTAATTATTTAAAAAAAGTTTTAATATGCCTATAAATTACGTTGAATTTAAATTGCTAAATAAAAAAAGGACAGTATTTCCATAAATTAATTAATTGCTAAGTATTTTGCAAAAAGGACACCATACCCATAAATCTTCTCATCAACGAGTTGATTAGATTTGATGGGAGGTGGGTGAGTGCCAAATTCAGATGCGTTGCCTGTTCACGCTTTACTATTGTGTATCATTACAGATTTGAGACCAAAAGGTCGAGGTCGGCCCCAGCGCATCTTGCTTGGAGTCTGGCCCGATGAACACATTCGCGGCGTGATCCGTGCTGTAGTGTTCCGAGACTCACACGCTTCTCATAGCGCTCATCACATCAAGGAAGAAGTCTTGCCCATCTATCCTCAGATCACGGTCAGTATACACACTAGAACCACTTATGGGGGCAATTATTTCCATCGATAAAACACAAACGTTCGAACAATACGAAATTGCATCTTTTATTGTTCATGCGTTTGATTCATTGCCCTTACTGGCCCACCCTTCGTTCTGCTAATGCGAATATGCCTTTGCGAACTTCAATTATTGTAATTGGCTGGCGATTTCCATCGCGTTAGATTTAATTAAGATTTCTTGGAAATCTGTTCAACTCTCGTCTGTTAGCATTATACAACGACCGCTTCCTTTTTATTAATAGAATACTTCTTGTATTTGATAATGCAAATGGTACGTGACAGATATCCACAGAGTAGTGTCTTTCTTTTCGTTACGAGATATTACGATCAACAAAAAAGTATTGACATGTGTAAAGTATTTCATACGTCGTTTCCAGGATGGATTGACAGTTGGACAGAGTCCATACCCGATACCATGCGGCAACGGGCGTGAAGGAGGAGTGTCTCCGAATGCAGCTGCAGCAGCAGCTGTGGCAGCTGTCGCCCATGGCCTTCGTCGGCAAATGTGCAACATGGTAGTTGCTGCGCAGAGACCACCGGACCATCCACCACATCTTGGCCTACCGCCATTACCACTGCAGTCTCCACGCCTACCCTCACCACTTTCTACAGGCTTAGAATCTCCTCTATGCTCACCACCTCCACCGGGGCATGCTCTCGAACCACCAAAGCCAGCTGATCCGTTCCGCCCATTTGTGTCACCTAGACCAGACAGCCGTTACGGAGAACGTGATGTTGTGGCCGATATCACGGAGATGGGTCCGCCAAAAACACCAGTCACCGTGGCTAAGAATGGCAAGGAGCTGTCATCACCGCTGCCGGTGAAGATGGAGGCGCCCCAAGTGGACGGCCGCGCTGAGAACATCTGAAGCCAGGCCGCGGGCCCGGTGCTGCCGCAGACTGCAGTCGGTCTGCCGCCGCCGATGCCCGCCTACCCTTATTTTGTTTCAAACCGCAACTCCATCGGTTATTTTTAAAGGATAATCTTACTGCAAGGTGCAGATATGATTTGCTAATCCTGTGTTTATTTGGCATTCGTTTGTCAGCATTATTTCATCATATTTAATTACTGTTTAAAGTGGACTCCCTGTGCAATACATTGCTCGTTGTTTAGTTACAAATTTTGTATTACTATAAAGGTTATGTTTCGTTTATTATAGTAATTATTTTAAATTACAAATAGTACTTTATGTACGTGTTCCAATTACACGTTGTGTGTATGATTATATTAACTGTACTTTGTTAGAGAGCGCTGCGGGGGCCACCGAGGCTTGCGAGAGCTGCCCGATCGCTGTCTTTAGTATTTATGTTTATTCAGTGGTGTAATAATAAAATAGCAAACGCCTTTTTTATAGAAATAAAAGAATCATTGAATTCGTATCGCCATTTTCATTGTAATCGGCACAATTTTAAAAAATCATATTTTTATAAAGCGATGCTTTGAACCATGAAGTTGTTTTAAATACATAATGTTGTTTTACCTACATGTCTGATGAAAATATAATCAGTTACGTATTTTTTTTATTACATTTAATTCAATACAAAGCGAATTAAGAATGTGTTTTTCCAACCAGATTCTTTGGCAAGGCACGCTGTATCAAAAACCTTTTTATCTCTAAAACATAAACGTGAAATCATAGCAGAGCGGGCTGTACTCGTTTATTTCGGTCGATGGCTTAGCTGCTTTACTAAACTCTGTTGTCACACCACTGTATTTGACAATGTGTAATTGTATAGTTAAGAACGTAACCTAGATCCATCTATAATATTAATAACATAAGGATATCAAAATTGAAAATATTTGGCCCGATTCAAAAGACTGTTTGGTATACCTAACCATTATTCAATGGAATACATGCAAAATATTTAAGACAAAATTATAAACTAGCTCTAGACGTAACCCTAAATTAATCTATATAACTTGCATTTTTCCGTGAGGTCGATATTGTTTTTAGAGTGTGTAACATAAGTAGTGAGTGTTGCTTGCGGCTTCCCCCGAGCCAAACTCCTCGTTCACTTCTCGTGCAGCAAATCACCCTTACATATTTTGTAGAATTAGTGATCGCCAAATGTATTATAGATGTATCTTTAGCCTGTAGTGATTGTTCCAAATGTTAGACTAAATAAGATATGGCTTGCTCGACCTCTCTGCATTAACTAAAGGTCCTGGTGTCCTACAGGTTTTTTATGTCTCTCGAGTAGCATTTCAATTGATGTCCGTGTTAGAATATTGCCAAACTATGTCTCTTTGTAATAGTAAAAGTTTGAATACGATTATTGAGGTGAAAATAATATTTTGCTTATTACGAGACAGCATCAACTATTCAAATAATGAATATTGGAAAATCTTTACACTAGAACTTTCAACTTGATCAGATGAGGGATTCACCCTTTGACTATAACAAGAACTTGCAAGATCTCGTAGTGTATCTATGTTATAAAGAGAACGCTAAATGATGTCGTTAATGTAAGGAGGCAAACCGGCTTGTCCATGTTAGGTTTAGAAGCACTAAACACTCGCCAAGCGTTTGAAGATCATCATCGAACGCCTGTTAACCTATCTCTAGCTAGAATATACACTTCAATTAACTTAGATTAGCTGTTTAACTACATTTAGCGAGCTCACGCGAGTGACACTGTCTACGAACAGTTTTCGCCGAGTTTCAGTGTCTCTAACGTGAAGTGGTTATAAAAAACATATGGTGTAAATGTACAAATTTAATTTATCAGCACCTTCCTCTACGGATACAAAGTTATTTTTATTAATAGTTTCGGCGGGAAAAAATGATATGTATACGGAATTTCTTGCCGCAAGGGTATACCATGATTTAGGTATTGTTGGCGGATATTCGGAGGCGTTTATCATAAAATGAATGGAGGGGGAGGACGAAGCGCCGGTGCCCCGCGAAAGGCCCGTGCCCCGTGAGGGCCTCGGCGCTGCGGTCGCGCGAGTCTCGTCGCAGAATGTTCGAAATGTGTATTAAGTAAGTCTCTAAGTGGCCTTGATATCTCACTATTGTTTGGAATTTGGATTAACGCATTCGGTTTAAGTTTGAAAAATTTGTAATTATATGAAAAGACCAAATTATTATAAAGTACATTCACAAATCAAATCTAGTGTTGAAACTTTTGGCTATCTTTTTGGAAAATGGTTAACCTAGGTAAAAAAAAATGTTATATAAACGGCCTATGCGTTTCAAGTGTATTGCGTAAATTTGGTAAATGTTACTACGCATATTTTCTATTGTATAAGTCTAGGCTAATGTGTTCAAAAACTAAATTAAAAATTTTTGAAAAAAGTAGAAAGTGCCTTCCAAATTTTTTGACCACAGTTAGTGTTGGGACGGGTGCGGCGATGATCGGCAGCGAGCGGTCCTGGCAGTGGTCGAGCACAGGTGGAGACAACGTCTTGCGGTCACTCACGACATCAGCAAAGTCAGATCTTCATCCATCTGCTTAATCGACAAAACGTGTCTCAAAGCAAATTTAGCATAATTATTATCATATTGTGACGGCAGATAAAATAGGCGCTGGGACGTCGAGTTAAGTAGAAATGTACCGTTACACCAATATATAATACCATATTGTGAATAGAATAGACTTGGCTAAATATTTCCTCATTATTATAAAGTGAATAAAAATAATCACTTCTTAAATTTTATCAATTAAGCAGATGAATATCTGTCGATCCAAATAAGAGGAAGTTGTAACGAAATTTGAATGCATTTTCTGTATCCTCTGTCTGGTCTTTGCCACTGCCATTCGACCGTATTGAACGTTACTGTAAATGTTTAGATTAATGAAAATTCAAAATTATTATATAAAATTAACATATGAGTATTATATAGTAAAAAAATTATACAAAAATTATATATTTGTCCGATGTGGTTATACCCTGACTGGCAAGCGTTAGATCACTATTCGGCATCGAAATTAATTCTATATATTTTATTTGAAATCAATCTAACGGTGCAGAGACGCAATGTGCCATTCGTTTGAACTTGAAATGTTCGTTTACATCACATTCGGTGTTTTGTAGTCATATATAATGATTATTAAACCTATTTATTATCCTGAGTGTAAAACTACGATGCGATGACATTCGATATACTTATGTAAAATGTGTTATTTTCGTGATAGTTAAGTGAAATATCTATAATGAATGTATTCGGAAGTGACGGGCCGGCTACATAAACACCTACTATGAACTCATATTTTCTTTTCAATGAGTTTATATGAAGTATATTATGTTTAGCACATATATTGTGTGCTTATTACAGACACTCTTCATAAAAACAATTTCATTAGTTTGTGATACTATTTAAAGTAATTTGATTGTAAAGAACAAAAACACTTTATTTATCTTCTGCTAAAACTTTTTAATAATTACGTTATTTATTTTTTAGTTAAAGTCTAATTTCTACCGTCGTTGTGGGCTCAAAGTATAATATTCATGATTCTTACTTGTAGTTCCACCAAAAATATATTACATATTTCCTTTGATTTATAATAATAAACCTATTTAAGTATGACTGTTTAGTTGTAAGTAGAAACGCATCGGCAATGATGTTAAACTATGGATATATTGTATCTAAGTATTTATTTTTATCAAAGGCTTTTTTGTACACAAGGAACATAGATTAACATTGGGCGTAAGAAGTATCATTTTTGACCTTACACTAAATCATTTTCAATACCATATTTTATCGTTATGAAAAACAAAATTTTAAAAAGGAATCTGTTCTAGAGATGTCACTATATTTCCTAGTGTCCTTATGTCGATGATAAATAATTCAATATCTTTAGTTTAGGCTTGAAATTTATTCTTTTACTCCTGTATTTTTTTGTTTTCCATCGATTCTTGTAGCAATCTGAATTATAATTTATTTTCATTTAAATAAAAAAATCATTATGTGTAAATATACTTGATCACTGAAAATTTTTAACCTACCAACGTTTTTAAACTGAACTCGTGGTTATGTAATATCACATATCACGGCACTTTTGTGTGGTGTACTCGTATAATGGCTCATTTGAAACTTAGGACAAAAGTACAGGAGTATCAGAAATAGTTTTGACTGTAATTTTTGTAGTTAACGTTGAGATCATGATATAGCATAAAATAGTCATTATACAAGTTTTTAGTATTGTTGTTAATTTTTTTCGTTTGCGTTTCTCACTTTGTTCCTTCTATGATTTATATTATCGAGATCAAACAAAGTTTAGTTAAGTAGATACGCTGAAATGAATGTATTAGATTTAATCAGTGTCTGAATGTTGCTAGTGTTACCACTAAAACATTGTCCTTCCGTTGGTGACGTAACCAACTACTTAACCTGAATGTTAATTTTAAGTATCACTAAACATTGATTAAAAGTTGTGTACAATTTTCAGTTTCGGAATGTAGCTGTTAACAGAACCCATATCTGGATTTAAATAATGGGAATTCTACGAAATTATTACCTTTGTAGTAGTGTATAATGATTCAGTAATGTTAAGTTCGTTATGTCACAGTGTACCGTTGTCTGATTAAATATATAAAATAGATCAATATTATCGTTTTATTTAGACCAGGTTCTAGACACGATAGTTTAAGAAAAACATTCTAACAAAACATAAGCTTTTCAAAAACTATTAAATCTTCGTCTGAAAACAAAAATCCTATTTAAACATTTTGCAAAATTGCAGTAGTATATTTAACGATGAAACAAAAAAAAAGAAAAGGGTTTATCATAAATGAAACAGGTTCATCGATACATCAATTTTATTTATTGGTTATTACATAAAAAGCTAAAAATTTGGAAAAACTTAAGACTGGTATTACATGCATATTGGCGTTTAATTGAGAACACGATCTGTAATTAAATGTAAAATAATCATAATAATCGTCTCAAGATAGGTTCTCAGAAATTGATTTGTCAACCGCATATTAGCTAACTTTCCGTTTAACTGAGTTGTTCAGCAAGTCTTAACACAAAAAAATTATGAAAAACAAATAATATAAAACGAACTCGACAGGAGATTAGGCCCGTTCGAAATTGACAAAGACAGGATTGGTGGTGGGTAGCGTGGAGTGCGACAGCCTATGGCTAAATGTCCTCAGCCTCTCCAGTACGGGCGCATTGACCGCTTGAACTGGCCATTTACCGCTTTGGACATATTAACCGTTCGCTATACTAAATACTATAATTACACTATACCTATACCTCAGTCTTCGTTTAAAATATTCAGCCATTGAGTGAGTAACGCTAACTGGCCGCGTCGCTGACTTCCAGTCACATTATACTGACGCGTTACGCCTTACATATCGCTGATATATCTATGTACATAATTAGTAAAAAGCGTTATGATCGTATTATATGTTCCTGCGCCGATACATATTAAAAACCTAGCACTTTAACTTTATTCGTTTAATGACAAGACGCTTACACCAAAATGATGGTAGTTAATTCGGCTTAATTCATAATATGAAGTTTACTCATCAACTATATTAGAAACCTTAAATAGTTATTAATTTATTGTTTGAGAGTCAATTTGCTGGCCTTGGATAAAACTGTAAAACGAACATCACAACTCATACATTATGCTACGATAGATAAAATTATGAACTACACTGTATATAAATTTCTATTACTATGTTTCAGCATCTCAACAGGCAATGTGACAAATTAATCCATCTTTATATATTTGTAATTACTCCTTACAATAAAATAAATATTTTGATACGTTGAGAGATCCCTTTATCACACCTTATGAAAAATATTGGTCTTTAAAGATATTGTGATTTTTTTATTATGCACTGGTTAAAAATTAATTTATATAAAACTAACAATAATCAATGCGAACATAGAATTGCATTTAACAAACTAAAGTGATAACAAATTTGACTAAACTAAGCGATAAAACTAAGTGATCCCGACTAAGTGATGGTTAAAGTTAAAAATGTTAAGCAGAATTTATTTTAATAATTTAGGTATTCATTTCTCAATTAGTACAAATTTCAATTTAGCATTGGAGACATAATTTAAAGTCGGGCTTATGTCAAGCTACACTATAACTAACATGTAGGGTTTCTGCTGTGTAGATTAGATGGTAAGATAGAATAAGATGGTACGATAAAATAAGATAAAAATTGAAATACATAATTAAAATTTAATACAGCAGGTAACAGAAAACCTACTACATACCACCTTCCTCATACTCTTTGGAACAATGTAGCATATCGTTTTAGTGCAGTAATTTGGCAATGCAAGATGGCAGCCAACATTATTTACCTATTCATGATAAAATATTATTACTAAAGTTGATTAAATGTATAATAAATGGTAAAATGTCGATAGTATATAATAACAGTTAATCATTTTCGTATCAGCCGCGAACCGTCTAGTGAAGATTATCAAAATAGCTTCTTAATTGATTTGATTTGATTTTGCTTCATATAACATCTATCATTTAACAGAGAGACAATTTTTTTTTAATCTTGAAGTAACCGATCTGCAAGTTGCAAAACATGCTGTGCAATTACGTTGTTGAAAATTTCTTTACAAGAAATATTCCAATATCAGATGCAAACAGATGGATAGACTATTAAAATTTTGTTTAAAAATAACTCTTACTTATTTCATGAGAATAACTCTACAATTTATTATGTTTTTGGGATGTAGTAACACATGTAGGGAATAACAATAGTCAAAAGATATAAAATTACATTAAAAAAGATATCAAGAAAAAAAAAGTCTCCATGCTAACGATATACAAATACAACATAATAAAAAAAATTTATACACAAATTTTAAAACAGGCATAAAATCGTTTACATAAATAGCATGCCATTAAATATAAAAGAACAACACGCATAATTAAAAGTTGGGCAACATGTGAAGCAAAATGATAAAATTGAGTATTCTTATAAGATAATTTACACTGGTTTGATCAATCGTCTTTAAATTTTTCAACGTTCAAACACTTCACACATTACAAGTCATTTCGTAAAGCCCATGTCCCGGACAAGAGCGTTAACAATGCCAAGGCGCATACAGGTTGGCACATCGGCGCACAAGGCGCCGGTTTAGTCTATACTATTCAACACACTTCGTGCAAGCCCCGGGCACGTCAAAGTCGAGGACCATAAGTTTAGTTTCTTCTGTGCCGTTTCTGGAGCCGACTGCACAAATAAGCTTTGTCGCGGTGGCACGTATGCGCCACACGACGCCGCCTGACCCGCCCGAGCTAAGTTCGACAAGGTTTCTAATAAATTCACCAGTACGCACATCCCATAATTTCACTGTGCCATCATCTGATGATGTTATCACGAATCTGTTGCTTGACTGAAGGCAGGTGACGGCTGAGTTGTGTTTGTTCGGACCTAATGACAATAGATGAGATACTTACATTTATATATAAGTACATATAACAAAAATCTGAAATTAGAGTGCGCAGACATCTATAATACGGAACCGTTCCGACTGCAATAGGGGAAAGACATGGCATTATTTGTGCATCTATAATGGCTGGATGCGTAAACAAGGCTTACTCTAAAATAATATTCTAGTTACTGATATTGATTATGTTAGTAAAAACAGTGGATGAACCGGCTTAGTGAAACATTCTTTATAAGTGGGACTGCCACGCTGGTGCCTCGGGCTTCAGCCAAATAAGGAGCCACGACCGGTGTAATACCACTCTCCCATAGGATACCATTGCCATTTAAAAAAAACTGGTGGGGACTCCGATTATGTATAATTTGTATAGACTACAACAACCTACATTTGTATGACGTGCTTCTGTTCAAGTAATAACGTTCCTGAGTAGAAGAAATATACATATATGTTAATCTCACCTGATAAAGTGTGCAAGCAATGACCAGTAGTGATATCCCAGACCTTAACAGTAGAGTCTGCATTTCCTGATACCAGAATATTTGAGTTAAGTTCCATTCCAGAAGTTAGTGATTGATGTCCAGTAAGTGTATGCTTTAGTTGGCCAGTCTTCACGTCCCAGACGCGGATAGATGTGTCTAGAGATCCACTCACTATATGTCTACCGTCAAACTGTAAAAATATTTAAAATATTGTTAATGCAATGCGTTTCACATACAGTAAAAGAAAAAATTATTCAACCTACAATTATTCAATAATTCACTGACTTATATCCTAACATCGTCTACAGAGAAACGTAAGTAAATATAACATTACATTTTGCATACATATTTTTAAAATAATAAAATATGTATATATTGAACAGAAAAATACTATTACATATAACTTGAAAAGCTATTTAATATTAGTTTTATTTGAATTGAACTAATATTAATAATAATAAATCTGAACTAATTAATTTAAAATAGATTTACGTTAAAAAATATTATTTTAATTGTTCACTTTGGGTTTTTTTATATATTGTTTCAATGAGTCGAGGTATTAAAAGTATGTATACCTGTAAACTGTATACCCTATTTGTATGGCCTGATAATGTGTGGAGACATTCACCGGTCTCTGGATTCCACACTTTGACGAAGTAGTCATAAGCACCTGACACAACTACTTTTCCATCATATTGGACACATCGTACCGCTGCCATATGACCCACAAGCACGCGGATACATAGCCCTTCACTGATGGACCAGACACGCAAAGTTGCATCACGAGATCCAGACACGACTCTGTAGACAACAAGTAGATGCCATATAGAACATTGCATATTTTGAAAAAGCAGCCACAGTCATCTAGAATATAATATAAAAAATTACAAATTATTATTAGGTTCTTATTTGTAGAATTTCACTACTTTAATTAATTTAGTTATATTTGCTGTATTAGATGGTTATGATGTTTAAAATTACATCCTAAACTAGACCTTTTTACTAGTGAGAGCAATTAAAACTCAATTTTATAATATTAAAAATATACTTAATCAAATTAAAAAACAACATTGACTGCTCTGATGGTAAATTGAATGAGTCGTTCACTTAAACTTTTAGCAACCAAATGTTGTTGATGTTTCACAAAACACAATTTCATAACCAAACTATTCCAGTGTTTTAAATATGGTTTCACCTTTTTTGTCTGTCTCTTCCAATTAATTTCTATCAAATAATAGTTCTTGCCATATTTTTTCATATTTAATAAACCTCACGTAAGATAGCAATAATACTTCATTAGTTAGTAAAGTAGCCTCATCTTAAAAATATACTACATTTTTATCCTTCTCTGGATGCATATTATTCAAGTCGTCTTGAAGTCTTGAAGGCTTCATTACTTCGTTTGAAATGTTTTTGAATAAAGAAGGCACAAAGGCAAAGATGGATTTGTCCAATTTCCTGTTAATTCATATTTAATATATTCTGCACTGTATTGCCGTCTCATCTTTTTTGTTTCAGACATGGCTTTGTTTTACAAATATGTACTTAAATATTTGTTTAAAGATTGCGCGTGAAACGACTAATGAAAGTATAAGAATGTTACGAGCTTTTATATAGGATTTAAATACAGCATGCACCAACAGGAATAGGACAAACACGCACAAACTCGTTTGTCTCCTTTGACGCTCAATCGTAGATACTGAGCAGGTTAAAACAAGTATCGACGAACCAGCCAAATGCTACCGGATTTTTGTTGTTCGCAAACGGACTACGCTATGGCTTACTGCAGGCCTAACATTGCTATAATTTCATAAAGCAACCAACTACTATTTTTTTCATGATTGATCTATTTTCCCAAATTCTTAATTCTTTTTTAAAACAGAGTAGTACTCATATAGTTTTATTAGAGGAGTAATTTTCCTGCGAAAATATTGTGTTGGTATATATGATCAAGAACAAAAATGTCGCATTTAGACAAACGCTAGCTCGTTACAAATTCAACAGTTATTCGCTCAGATCAACAATGTACACAGTTTAAAAGTTAGTTTTGGCAGCAATTTTAACATGACAATAAGATTACTTTGAATCATGTAGTCCACAATAGGCTTAAAGGAACACGCTGATGCGATTGTTTACGTTTTCAGACTATATTAGTATTGAGCCACCTCAATGGAGCTTTTCCGCACATGCATATGCTGTTAAAGTTAGGACATTACATAGCTCGCATAGCTTTGAAAATAAAACATTTACCTGTTTTGGTATAAATGCATACAACGTACAGTTGAGGTATGTCCCGCTAAAATTTTAAGGCAGCGACCAGTTCTTGCGTTCCAAACACGTAATGTGCGATCGGTAGACCCACTAATTGCTAGATCGCCTCTCATCTGAGACGACCACACCCCTCCAGAATGACCGACTAAAGTGCGCAGACACTGAAATTCAATTTTTTTCATGTAAAACTGTTACTTTAATTATTACTAAAGAAATATGACGTTTTAAGGACAGAACGTTGTTATCACCAATGCTTAATTCATTACATTTTTCTAGAAAGGTAACAAAGGAAAATCTTATTTACGACCACTAATACAGATTTAAAGATATGAAATTCTAATTTGGAAGTTGAAAACAAAATACAGATAGATAATCACTTCGACTACGAAAAGCGTTTTAGAACTTTTTTTTTCATGAGAATCGTCAAGAATTGATCGAATGAAGAAAATCAAAACGGTTAAGACCGGTGAAACGAAAAATATTCAAATGAGCTGTATGGCTTGTAATACCTTTCCTGAAATCGCAGACCAAACTTTGAGGGTGGTGTCATCGCTGCCACTTAGTATTCGATTGCCATAATATTGTAGACAAGTAATGACGTGGTCTTCGTGGCCACGCATCACTATAGGATTCGCAACGGACTTTTGGAGCCAATTGTCTTCAATCAAGGATTGACGCATGTATGCCGCCTTCCAAGGGCTGGCATAATGAGGCATTGCGCGGAGACGCCTCTTTAGAGAGGTCAATCCTATACGCCGACATTGCTCCTTCCACAAAAGGTTATCGTCAGCGAGGAATCTGCGAAATATTAGATATAATACGTAAGATTACATATATAGCACAAGAAGTATTTTAAAAATTTAGCAGTATTTTCAAAATTCAGATTATGCTTTTTCACATTATATAACACATATGAAATACATAGCAAGTGAGACTAAACTTAGTACTATTTAGGAAAGATACGTGTTCTACCAAAAACTGATTAGTATAAAATAGTTAAAAGAATAAATAATATGTAGTACCTCCAATAGCGGCAGGTTTGTGCGGATCGTAAAAGATCTTTTGGAGACAAGTAGCCCAATACTGTAAGAGCTAACTCTTTAGGTAGAAGAGATATGAAATCCCGTTGGAGAAGAGGTTCTATAAGCTGCATCATGTAGCGCACACAGCTGGGCGGACAACGGCCAATTAATGCGTCGATAGCTTCAGTCTTCTCCGGCTTTGACCATGTCTGAAACCTAAATACAATATTTTCATACTCATGCATTTTGTCTAAGGTCCCTTGTTTATTAAAGGCAACGGTAAAAATGCCTTGTAACATACAGATAATATAGCACGAGCCAAAATAATAGTTTGTAGTGAAGTTTAGAGAAATATTAGTGAATACGATCTACGAGGTGTGTTCAAAAAGTATCGCGAATTTTGTGTTTATTCAAAAATTATTTCTTTATTCATGAATATCTATTTT
>JAAAKR030000030.1:226076-241766 GCA_010014985.3 Delias pasithoe
TTGGTGTCTATAACATAATACTCCTGTTTAAATGAATTAATTGTAAATTGGCTAGTGAGCAAGCTTTTATACGAATATTATTAATTGAAATTGTGACATACGCAATTATGTAATTATAGTTTTCTTTCTGAAGACTGTTGAAATGCCAAAAAAATCTTCCAATATATTCTACAAGCCGACGCCCTTCGAAAGCAACAAGCGCCAAATTAAAGTCAATTTTTAGATTAGTTCTCATTGTTTATATAATATCTGCTATTATATTGTGTGTGTGTTGTGCCAGCAAACTGCTCCTCACAACTTTCATCCGTAAACAGCTTCGCGGAGTATATATCATTTTTTTCACCACTGTAAATATTTTTCACTTGTTTGTATACCGTATTAAAAGCATAAAAGTATAAAGTTTCGTTAGAATTTACATTCAAATACATATATAAACTTAGTATGAGCAATATTATCTCCTATACAACCAAGATACTCATAGGAAAAGTTATAATATTGCCTGAAAAGGTCTAAAAAGTACACTTTTCTATATTCTCATATAAATTATGGGTAATATTCATAGTGTCCAATTGCTCGTCCAGAGGTTCAAGAGAGGCAAAAGAGTTTCAGGTCCAAATGTCACTAAGGTTAACTGGACCCTTTAGATTACTGTGCTGGAGAGAATGACATCTACTTTTTGTATTAGCTATTGAAATGCCACCAGCAAACTCATATGTGAGATTTTAATTGTTCATTTTGCTTTGGCCAACAGTGCGTAGCCATTTCAAAAAATGACTATAATATATTTCCCTTTTATTTAAAACTGATCACTTTGATTAACACTCACTTGAAAATGGCAGTTATCATTTATTTAATATAATTTTTCTAATTAAGTTCTCATAGCAAAATATATAGTTATTTCATATAAACATAATTTATTTTACAGAAAACGACCAGCTACCAAGAAGTCCAGAGTTCAAAAATCCAATTACAGGGAAAGGAATCTCACCATACCTGGTATTTTGTATTCAATATATATTTATATACGTTAATTTCATTTATGTTTTATGGTATAGGAAGTAACTGAGCAAACGGATCTTCTTCATGGTTAGATATCACTGCAGTTGAGAGGTATAATATCAAGGACCTTCGTTATTTTCATCAAAACACAGTACAAGTACAATTTCACGCTAGTGTTCTGTGAATCCGTAGTACAAGTACGAAAAAATAATTGAATGTACATAAAAGGAATCGCGCTTTGGCCAACGTGGTGTGATTCATAATGTTAATAGTAGAAACAAAAATAAACTAAGTATTCCGAGATATAGTTTGCAAAAATAATAAACGTTCTTTATTAGGTGAGGCGTGGGGTTGGAACTTGTGTAGATTCAAATAGAGTTCGAATGACGATTTAAAGTAGCTTTAAGAAGTTCAATTGAATAAAGGACTTTGACACTGTCAAGCCTTTCCAAAGACCGAATAAATTATAATTGTTTTTCGGACCTGAGATCGAACTCGATCCGTTTAGCAAGAAGGCTCTTATTATTAACGATGGTTGTTAACCGACCTTTTAACCCCGAAAAGGAGTTCATTCCTTCTTTTTTATCGGTATTGTTCCGCTCCTGTCTCGTTGAAACGGTGGCTTATTAATTGTAGGAACAGGTACTGTATTCAATTATTTCTAAGTGGAGCATTTGGAAGCCGCGTTTTATAGTGTGCTTATGATGTATAATTTCTTTTGTTTTATCGAGAATACTATTCCAGCAGGCATTGAGTATCAAGAGAAAGCACCATTCGTATTGACCGACAAAGCGTCGACATCGGCTCCTGGGTTCATCAAAATAGAACTGTGTCCTCAGTCTACAGGCGACCCCTACCAATTAGGTAAAGACTATTGCTTTCCCCTTCTTAATTTCTCTCATGCAATATATTAAGAAACGTTTTTCATGTAGCAAACACATATGTATATTTCACTAGAAACATTCCGTGCGGTTGTCATGAATAGATGTTTTAAAAACTGCTATCGACGGCTATTGAAAACGATTTGTTCCGTTTCAACGACCGCTCTTAAATTTGCACAGCGCACAATAGAATTCAGGTTATGCCAATCAATTTAGGAGGAGGCTATAAAAATGCCTATCAGAGAGTGACCAAGATGTTTAGCGGGTTTTAATGAGTTCATTTTGCACATAGGAATTGCATATACTGAGAGACGGCAAGTTTAATTCAACGGCATCTCTAAGTTAATGTTTACAATTGCCCTGTCGCAGGAGAAGACGACTTAAGAGAGAACTCGCCGATCACAAAGTTGATGCCGATCCGAAAGGCGCCGCCCCGGCTGTCGGCCCAGAATACGAAGCGTAAGTGCACCGCCGTAGAGGTACCAGGCGTGATATCTACTGAAAACGACCAAATCAATATTACCATCGACGAGGTCACCGGTAAACGCTACGCGGCATCGGAAAAGAGGAATGGCAATGAGGTCTCCCTGTGCACCGTTACAAATCCGTGCGATGCAGTTGAGGAGGAGTTGGATAGTGCAGCCCATGACAAAGGCCTCGAGATTCCGCTTAGCTCTGTGCCAGAGGTATGTGTCTCTCTGAAATGTTCTTTATTTCTCTTCGACATAAAAGGGTCGCCGGCTTTTAACATCGCCGCCCATGAACAATGCAGCAACAAATGCATTTGTTGTGTTGTCGGCTTTGTACGCCTCTTGGGCGGTGAGCACGCGGTATCAAGCCGGCCCAATCAATACGTCAGCATATGCTTCAGCATGGTTCTCCCACGGGTGAATCTATTCATACATTCAGCGAAACAAATTACATCTACAGTTCGCGCTGTTTCCTCCGCCAGCCCATTAAGTCAGAATAGCTATCCGTTGGGTAAGACAGTGTTATTCGGTAATCGCCCGGCCATAGAACGAATAATTTTACAAATAAATTTATAAATTGTATGCATACCGGGTATCGAACCCGGTACCCATGGAGCTACGGTAGCTTATAAAACCGCTCGGCCACTGGCCTCTTATTTGGAAGTTCCATCTATTTCCACTCAATACACCCGTAAGTTTATTATTTAATTGATATATGATATAGTCAATAATTATATTAATTAGAAAGAAAATCAATATACAATCAATCTCCGACAATCATAAATAATGGAAATAATTTTTTTTTAAGAATTCTGCCGGGACCATTTCGCGCATTCGGAAGCGGATCATAGAAAACATCCACATTCATGAACTGTTACCGGAAAGCAAGATCTTGAAAAAGTCGAAATGTAAGCCAGTTAAGCCAGTTATTTTTTTATTCGCACACGCGTTGCCAATACTAATTCAAACTAGCACAAATCGATCAGAGGCAATCTGGTGTCAAAAGAAGGAATCGCTTCTTTTTTAAGGAAACAGGGAGGGAAACTAGCAGGAAGCCCACCTGAGATAGGTGGTCCTCCGCGCATACTCACGCCCAGCCGTTGATCTTAGCGTTGCTGACCTTATAGGGAAAATAAGATACACATAATAAGAGGCTAAAAACACAGGCTGGTCGAGAAACGCGTAAGAACAGAGCCCAGGAACCATTTTGAGTACCTCTTAGCTGAAAGAGACCGTGCTATCACTCCGGACGAGGTGGCCCAGTTAGTGCTTCAGCATGGATCTGTTACGGGTGTGATAGTGATTCACTCGGACACTGTCAAGGGCTTTTAAAGACCGAAAAAAAAAAATGGTTGGACCGGCAGTCGAACCCCGTACCTCTCGCTTAATGGTAGACTTATAAAACCGCTTAGTTACGAGGCTCTTAGCAATTTTGTAAAACAAACTATTAATCTCACAAGTCAAATCACTGCACAAACTTACTCCACCGAACAGTGCTTATTGAAATGTGCCGACCATGTACGATACCTATGTTTCGGAATAACAAGAGTTGCGTACGAAGTATACACTTTAACCACCGATATGTCGATATAAATCTGTTGTTTATGTTGCTTCAGCGTGCCGTAGCAAAGCGCAGCCGGCCGTCCTGAGCTGCACCATCGGCCACTCGTTTCCCACCTTGATCGGAGACTGGAGCAACGACTGGTTCGCTTCCATCGCATCCGGTGAGGATAGCGAATTAGCCGACGTGGACTTTTTCTCCGTTGACAATGTAGAGGTAATTGCATACGTATATAAATATTTCTGTAAGCCGCAGCCGGTTCGTCATGTACAAAACGCTTGTTATTTCTCTTAAAAATGTCGAATTGCTAATTATTTTGGTTTTTATGATGCTAAATATAATAATATCTCCTTGAAATGCGGCAGTCAAAATATTTCGATGAAATTATATTCATAAGCTTAATAGTAAATCAATATTAAATAGCAGGCATTGCAATATTGAATTATTTTATTTTATTAATTATTTACAATATTTTATTATATTAAGAAGATAAGAGTTTTAACCTTAATAAAAGATATGAATTCAAGAGGATACGACTCGATACATATATACTATACGGTATATATAGATACGAATCTATTCGTATAGTTTTGTTCTGTATCAATGGTTATTAGATAGAAGCCGAAAAAGTTATAACAGCAAACTTCAATACAATCGACTATATGACCCGTCGACTCGTACGAAGTGATACCACGGGCTCACAGAATACTCTTCGTGAAACGGTTCAAAAGCCGGCAACACTAGCAATGCGCGGACTATGGCGCGGTTGGTGATGGGTGGTGGTGGTCTCTTACCATATAGGAGACCCACTTGCTCCGTTGTCCGCTATACCATAATATAATAGAAATTACAGGTGTATAACATTACAAGGCCGTTGGAGAAGCAAATAAAGATTCGTATAGTTAAAATTATGTATGGCATTTTTCACGGTTTTTGTTTGTCAAGTGGTTCTTAATTTCAGCTCATTTCGTCACAATCTTAAGGGTCATCAGGAGCTGTTGATTTTTATACAGTTAGTAATTTGTATCAAAATTCACAGCTTTTGATTGACTTTTAAATTTAACCAACAGATTCCATATTTCATCGGATATATTCACAAGGTTAACAATCGCCAGGAGCTTTTCAAGTCAATATTCAAAATGTTCGATTAATGTGTATTTCAAGAGGTTGTTTCAGTTTCCATTCCCGCAATCTTAAGGATCACCGGAAGCTGTTTATTTATATGCAATTGTTTTTTATTTGTATCAAAATTCACAGCTTTTGAGTGATTCTTAAATTTTTCTTCGTGCTTCTGCGGTTTTAAAATCTATATCTTTGTTTATTCTTTAGTTTTAGCGAGTTGTGTAATTTTATGAGTAAAATTTCTATGCAAATAATATAAATATTCGTATATATATATAGAGATTTTAAACATTATAGGAATACTTTTGTCCAACCGTCCTCCAGCCGTGGTCACACCTAGCCCCTTTGCAGGGCGGTAGGGGTCAACAAGTCGTAAAGTTAAAGTTCCCAGGGATAGATAAATGGGAAATCTCGGTAGTAACAGAACTTATGTTTACCCCACGTGCACTTTGTATTTGTGTATTTCTTCGAGCCGTCAGAGCGCGAGGTACCGACTGCGCCGCTTGAGAGATGGGCTACGGCAGAAGGGTTTATACAACGCGAGTTCTCAGCTTGATGCGCTGATGCAGACTGGCTTTATTTATGTGTAATATGATTACAGTGCTTATCTTATATAAAGGCGTGACATTACAAAAGATTGAACGGGGCTATGGTATTTATTATAAATATTCCTTATAAATTTGTTAGATGATCCGAACGGGCTCTCTCGTGTCGTCTCATAATACTGTGCGGTAACATCATATAACACATGCGTGACATAAATTGATAATGTAACATTCCAGGTGCCACAGTGGCGTATAAATGAATACGAGCCGGTGTTCAAATGCATTTGTCCGGAATTCGTCAACGACGCAGCGTTCGAGAAGCGTCACACGAAGCACGAGAACGAGGAAAAGCGCCAGCAAAGGTCAAATCTTTTTCAATTAATCTTATCATCGGCAATAATTCACATTGTACGCGTAGTGTTTTGCAAGCTTTGTGATGTACTTTGTATGAATATTTCTTTTGCACAGCTTTGCTGATTAATTTTTTTTTTGTAGCTAGTTTTCCTTATAAACAACCCTTTGTGTCTTTTCGTAATCTAATTTGTCTCTATCGGTTAATTGGACGCTCGGTCAGACTTCTTCTTATCTGTATCAAAGAGGCGATGGCGAGTTTTGTTTTAATATAGGGTGTCCCAAAATTAACGCTACATTTAAATTTGTCGCCATTTAGGTCGGCAGATGCTGACTAGCCACAAACAAAAGCAATTCAGTTCTTGCTTTAAATTTGGACCCTATTAATGTTCGCTAGTTATATATAAATATATATATATAATAAAAATAGTGAACAACATACACCACAGCATAAGGTGCTATAGGCCACCTATGAAATGTTTAAGTAAGTTTTGTGGCGTAACAACAAATAACATTTTTTTAATAGGAATGAAAGTGACTGTTGTGAGGAGCTCTGTTGCTTAAAAATAATCGAAGATTTTGACATGTAAAGGACTGTAATCTGCGAAGGTCACGAGGTCAAATATATATTTTATTGCTGCTTTTCATTTTAATAAGATTTCATTTTTCCATCCTCCACTAAGTTTTATCAAACTATATTTATTGTAAATTTGAGTGTTGTTAAGAATAATTGGGGTATATGGAGGACGGAAGGGGTAAGACGAGCAAGTAATGCAGAGCGGGTTTAGTTGGGGAATTTTTACTCAAGAGGATATAGTTCGAATAATAAGTCTCACTGCGTTGTTGTGCGTATTGATGTACTCGTAATATAACCCGTGACACAGGTGTCCGTATATTATTTTTTTATAACGAGTCGTATTTAAGAGCTACGGTTGTTTAAATGCAGACAGTCAAGGTTGGTCAGTTTGCTCCTTAGGTGGGTTAAGTTGAGCATTTAGAATGTCTGACCGAACCTCAAATAGCCACAATGTATCACTTGATAATGTGTCACTTGCGATCGCTCGATGATTACGCGCCATCCATTTCTCCTTCCATACAATGTCTATGCGTCCGGCGAATAGTTTCGATTGCCCAATTTGCAATACTAAAACTAGTCCCGCCCTACTCTAGTTTTAGAATTTTAACGATGATTCGTTTAGTTATTTATCGAGTATCGAGTAGACATGTATTCAAGATGTGTGTTGTTCTATAATGACACGCTTTGAATACAATTATTCTTTTAACATTGAACGATAGACAATGTATGATCGGTTTATACGAGTAGATAGTTTCGCTGTAGCCGTATATAAGTAGCAACATAATATATTTTTGGCCTTGGACGTGGTTGTAGAACCGAACAGCGCATAGGGTGAGAAATGTTAAAGTTAATTTAAACTTAGTTGACGGAGCGTTCAAGTGTTACGAAACGTGATTCGAGGGACGCGGAGAGATGGAGGGGGAGGGGGGGTAGGTCTATTACAACAGGTCAGCGTAATACCATATCTTTCTGAATAAAATAATTGTGAATTTCACCTCTCAATCTGTCGACCCGTATTGTTTTACATTGCTCTCGTAAGTTGGCAAGCCGTTTCGGTTGTATTGTACGAGGAGTCCGTCGGCTGTGTTGCGCGTCGTTTTTCGATATTTTAACGATATTTCAGCGACTATCCGGTATTAATTTTGCTCGCGAGCCTCATTATTGTAAGTTTCGCGTAAAAATAGTGAGTTGGTCGCAACGGGAGCGGTGTACAGCGAAAGGGAACTGTCGACACTCGTCAAATATTACGTTATGTAATGCTTGAACGCTCCACTAGTAAATTAGAGTAGTCACGTTAGATCTAAAGGCCAATGCTGTGCTCGGCCACGTAGCGAATTTAAGATGGGCTTAATAATCTATTTGACGATGTAGAATGGCGTGACGCATGAAGAGGCCATACATGTGCCGCGGCCAATCAAAGGGCCCGGCCGCAGAGCTATGTAATCGCATGTCCAACCAATTCTATGGTTGGACGGGGTAAAGCTTTGTACACGTGCGTAGCCTCTCTGTGCCCAGCGTCGAACCCGCGCTCTAACTTTAGTCCGTAGTAGGCTTGTATTATACTCTGACGATTCGTTTCCTTTTAACGGTCCGTATCGAATGTTATCTGAGAATAACATTCGTTTCAACGTGTCGGAATATTTTCAATATAACAATCGGCCGTTGAAAAGTTATTTTTTGTGTTTAGTTCATTTCTTTTTAATATTCCGGACGCTTTAAAGTGTAAGAAACGCGCCGCAAACTATTCTAGTATATACAGCTAAGTATTGACTATCATAAACCAAATAAACGAATGGTCAAAATATAGTTCAGCTTTGTAGTTTTTATTAATTTGGGTTGTATGGGTACTGTAGTGTTTACATGTGTAACGAAAGCGTGTTTAGTAACTAAGGGCGTGGCCAAATGTTGTCATGCCAATAACCTCAGCCAATGCAATACTGGCGGCCGAAGATTGACGCTACCTCCGCGGCCGGTGCCGTGAGACGAATCTATTCTAGATTGGTGAGCAGGCGGTTGAAGTATGGTCACAGCTTCAAGTTTTCTTTTTCTTTTTCAGGACTTCATCTAACTGAGAAGCCATTGCATGCCCTTAATATTTATTAAAAGTAGTACGTTCTTCTTTTTTAATATATTAATCAAAAAATTAATTTGGCGCATGCCATATCATACTTATGTATATGTAGTTTTTGGTTATATTTATTTTATATATGTTTTCTATATACGTTTTTATTTTTTTATATCACGCCACAAACAATACACGACGTGTCCGGGTCAGTCCTATGCTGCGCGGATATCGCGACCCAATAATATATTTAGTTTTAGATGATTTATAAGACTTACGAGTTGTTTATTTGGCGTGCTACATTAATGTGTCTTCGTTGTGTCGTTTAAAAGGTTCGTTTCTCGGAATTGTTATTGTGTCTCTTGCTTATTCTTTATTTACGGCTGGACGTTACGTGCGTACACGTTAAAATGTGTACGGCCACGTGTATGGACATTCCGTTTGCGAAGGCGTCGTAATATCATTGCAGTGGCGACCTCGAATGGAAACAATGGTTGCACGTGTTGCGAATCATCTTCATGCCTTAAAGACAGGATTGGAGCGATGTTGTGTGAGGTATTTGCTCGTGTATAGTGCCATAAGTAGATAAGTATAATATTTGGCTGTGCGAATATTTTAAGCTCGATATAAGCTAATGAGGCTGACAAAATCAGTTGCCGCGTTGTAGGTGGCATATGAGAAGAATAAGGGAGCAGCGTCACGTGGAGCGTCTGCGACAGCGACATAAAGACGCTTGGTCCAATTTGCCGGTGTCCACGCCAACCATGTACACACTTTGGCCTCGGCCGCATCGTGACATGCACGAGCTGCACATTACAAATTCTCTGCCAGTTGGCGCGCTGGGAGAGGACGTGCCCGAGTTGCAGCAAGCGTAAGCAAACGGCTCAAACCCGCGTCTGCGGCTTGCGCAGCACAAGTTTTCATGCTTACGTGTAACATGCACACATCTAATGACCCATCCTAATGCAATGTTGAAAAGAGATGCACTCAAAATATGTCGTCATACAATATTGTAACTTAGCGTTTGAATCGAGTCATCGATCTCGCACTCATCTATAAAATTCACGTTTGCATATTAGAAGGTAAATTTACGATCATTTCTCACTCTCTCTCACTTTCTCTCTCTCTCTCTCTTTATAGAGATAGTATAGAGGTTTTATGGTCCCGAACAAGTGTCATATTTTATTCATAATGTATCGATTTTTTATGACTATGTTAAGTGTACATCGTTTCAATATTCATTCCCCGTTGCACTAATTTTGCATTTTCCTCAATGGCCGGTGTTTTTTTTTTCTTCGTCGCTGTGCTTGCACTGTTCCTTATGATTTGTCTTTGGCCATCGTTGGTTTCCATCGCAGTCTTAGAGAATTCTGTTGTAGCTTTGTTTTACTTTGCGTATAGCCATTCTCTTATGCGAGTGGAATATTTCATATTGTTCTTTGCCTGCATGGCGGCCGACTGTTTCGCAAGTTGGCAGTAAGAAAAAAAAGTCGTCATAGGTTTATGAATGCAATCCTATTAAAAATCTTATTATACTTATTGCATCATGATTGGATGAATAGTGCCTGTGAATATTTACAATATTGCTAATTTATTTACTTGCTGGTTAGCTGTTTTAAAATGGTGCTGCGATCTGTTAATGCTGAAACAGAAATGGGATAAGATGCGGCCTGTAACGCTGTTGGTAATGGGCGGCGGTGGTCACACACCATCGGAGACCCGCCTGCCGCGTCCGCTATATAACAAGAAAAAAATACACACACAAATACTGCTTTTATCTTTCTTCTGTTCGTCACCAAATAGCTAAACATTCACTTTCCTTTCATCTGAAAGAAATTTTGAAACTATACACTTTATATATTTACAAATGATGTATATATCAACTAATCTATATTATATTCTACTATTTCTTTTTTGCATATACCTACGTATAAGTATAGTTTATTTTTATATGGGTTGCTTGGTTGTTTAACGCTGGAAAGCCTTTTTTAACTTTGCTATGCTGTTTTACCATATTGTTTTATATTTATAAGATGTATTTCAACAACGCCGTTTTTGTAGGAACATGCAACGTACGCGAATATGTTATAGATGTTAAAATTAGAATTGTATCACCGTTATTGAAAGAGCAACTATTTCGCACCGCTTCTGGTTAGCAAATAGCTTGTTTCATTCGACAAATGACCATCATAATTGGGTATTTAAAAAGTAAAGAGTTGTGTTGCCGAGGCGCGCGCACTCTAGCAATAGCAAGATGTCCAAGGTAATGCACTTGACTTCTTTTTACAATATATTTCATCTTTTATAAACAGGTCTATTCTAGATTGTCAAGTTCAATTGTTCGCCATGTAATTCAATGTAAATTCTATAGTTTAGTATGCTTGTTCCATTAACCACACAATTTGTGCACGGCATTAACAGGTCCCGCATTCTCCACTAAGTGCTGCGAGACATACATACATTTTAATTTTGCTCATGGTGTCATAATATCGCTAGATTAATTGTGTTCACGCGGCCTAATTTAAGCTAAAATGCTGCTTTAGTACAAGGAATGACTATAATATATAATATAATGTTCTGTTACTCTCTGTATGGCGTGCTTTTGTTGTTGCGAAAGCGAGAGATCAGTTTGAGAAAGGAGCTTTGAAATTTTTATACTTGGGATAATGCGGTTATTTTAATTAAACAATTTATGCTTGGATTCTTCAAAAAGAGCTTATCTTTCGTATAGCTAGGGAGCCGGTCGACCCTTCCTCTAGACGAGCCTCTTGCACGTTGGGTGTCGAATTGTATTACAAAGTACGACTTTGAGTCGCAACTTCCTAAAGGCAAATACCCGCTTAATTTGTCACTGAATCGTTGAATAGATTACTTCCAATAATGTCTTTGATTTCAGTGAATTCAAGCTGCCCTGGATTCGCAGATCAAAGATTTCCAAGCGCTCAAAACGATCCAAGACCTTGCAGTGAGCGGCGAAGCATAACATCGCGTATGAGTAACAGACGGGTAGAGACAATAAACCCACTGCATGTGACCCAAAGGGATGTGATAGTTGTTCTTCCTCTATCCGTATATTGTGATATCAAACCCACACATTGAACCCATACATCACAAATGTACCTCAATTATTGTCAGCCAGTTCTCTAATGTATTTACGTACGTTTTTTGTTTGTATATATACATATTTTTATAGTTTAAGTGAAACCTTAGCGCTGTTAAACGTTTTCATATCATTGTTTATGGAAGCCAAGGTGTAATCGCAGATTCCGTAACTGCTTTGGCGTTACTGCAGACGGGGATCGTTTTCTTAGATAGGCTAATGTAGCGGCAGTTATAGGTAATTGGTGTTGTACTTAGCTTTTGTAGTGTTTAAACGCAACATGCAAGAGACGTTGCCATTCCATTGCCAATTGACTATATTCAGGTTTATCCGTGTTTTTCAGTATTTTCCGTACGGTCCTCTCCATTGTGTGGACAGCTCTCTAATATAGTATTTAGTTTCTTCAGTTTACCGTACTCGATGCGTTTTTTTTTTGTTTTTTTTTTTTTTGTTGCGCTATATGAATCGCGAGAGGGCACAGCGCGCTGGTCGGTTTGCCCTGTTGCCTGTATCATATTAAGCGTGTTAGGTTAAGTTAGTGTTAAATTTTCCACTTTACGGTCTCAACTATAAAATATAATTTGTGTTAGACCGGCGTACGCTTAATTAGTGCTAATTTTCATATTACAGAGTGTATTATGTTGTCGATCGATTGAGTGAAAATAGTTTCATCAGTTTGTATTGTATAAGAAATTATTGCCCGAGTCGAGTGTGTGAGTGGTGGGGGTTCAGTTTAAATGTGCTATATATTGATCGGCGGTACGGCATTTTGTTAGTGTTTAGTCAATTTCAATTGGGACAGTTGTTGAGTGAGAGCGTTATTCAGTATTATCTTGACTGACCTATATATATATAGTGTATTGATGTATGCTTGTGAGCCAAGCTCGTGGCGCGTGGGGTGAGAGGGCGGGGGGTGGGGCAGGCTGATCGCTCACTCTCAGGCCGGTGGTACCAGGTCGATTCAAAAGTACAAATAACAGTTAGGGCTTTGGTAAGCGCTATGAAAATCACAACGCCCTTGTCACTCGCAGCGTTCACCAAAGTAGTAGAAGCGCGTATGCCAAATAAGTGTCGATTGGTTGATGGTTCGAATACATTTCTATAGAAACGCTAATTCTTATAGGTTAAGTGTAGCCTTGAAATAATTTAGAGTAGTATTGGTTTCTTTTTTTTACATTTATATTTCTTTATTAGTGTATTTTTTTTTGTTTACTATTAATTTGTTTTAGAGTCATATAATTGTTGTCTATTGTTTAGTGCCGTATCTTTTGGGATGAAGCCACTGATTCGAATTGCTAATACGCAAAAATTGATATGTGTAATGATTTCCAATATTTCACTTAGATGTAAATAATACGTACTTGGTACTCAGAAACGCGTCACCAAATGTGGCCAAACTCAATGCATGAGCCATTGTCAATGCGGAGGGAAGAGGCGAAAGTTGGCCCTCTCTCAGTTGGCTCGTGCCTCCGTACTTAATTGATTTTTGCGTATCTTACTTAGCAATGTGTTGATTCAAACGATCTCATACATTCTGAGGGAAACAATAATTAGTACTATTTTCACTTCTTTAATTATAAATCTTTACAAAACTTAATCCCAAAATACATAGAGTAATATAGATAGTTGCATAAGTTATAATTTTCTTTAGTCAGTCGTAAGTACGTGTTAAGAATTCGAAAATATAACAGATTAAACATATTTATCTCTTATAGAAAAATCTGTTGTAGCCCTATTGTGTAAGATAGTTGAAATGTTGTCTTCTATCATGAATTTGTCACGCACTTGATGTCTCCAGTTAATGTTAAGTGCGTCTGTTGTGAAGAAACCACAAAAACTATGTTTTCGGTATTCATAAATGTGATATAATATGTATAAGTTATGTCACTACCGCTGCATTAAACTCTTTCTAATTGTACGAGTGTTTATCATTCACCCCAACACAACCACACAGAAATAGAGAAAATATATAAAGTTATTTTTGATTAATAAATAGAAAATTAAAAAATTACATATTTTAAGTATTTCTAATCATAACATGAATAGTTTTATCCGTGATTCAAATATTAACTTGAATTATTGTAATGGATAAATCTTGTGTAGTTAAACACCCCCGTAACAACTAGACCGCACCTCATGAAATTTTGTCTGTATATAGAGTAGGTCTGATAATCGGGCGTCTATTTTTCATCTCCCTTAATGTTGGCAATAAACCAACCAAATGAAACGAAAAAAAAATTTTTTTATGAAAAAAAAAGTACAATCAACTTTGTTTGGTACAGCTACTTTGTGATTTTTTTTATGGAAACGGTGACAAACGAGCAGAAGGCTCACCCGGGATAAGCGGTCCTCCGCCAGTGGACATCCCTAGCAAAGCTGCGGGTGCGTTGCCGATCTTTAAAGGAAAGGTACGCACTGTAGGAAGAGGGTTACAAAGAGGAGTGGGAATTTGGCTTCTGGAGCCAAAATTATAAATGATGAATGGTATAGAGCCAGTTGCAGGTTTACACGGGGCAAGTACGCACTATTGTATTTTTGATTGACCTTATTCATTTATTTACTACGGTGTTATATATTAAATAAAAATTAATATCTACTGATCTTACTTCGAATTCGTCTGTAATTGTAATTTCCAAGCAAACTAGCAATATCGCCAATCCGGCTGGTTCCCGTGTGCCTGAGAGGCCGTCACCACCCCAATAGAAGTACTTTCTCACACCAGAAACCACGTATACCAAGCCAAACCACTAAGAATAAGGTATACATCGCGTATATTACCCATGAGCCATGCTGAAGCATATGCTAACACACTAATTGGGCCGGCTCGGTCGAAGTGAGGCCACTGTCAAGTCCTTGCAGAAACCGAGAAAATTATAACTCCTCTGACCGGGATTCAGATCTTTCCCTTCATGGTAGACTTAGCTACAAGACTCTCGAAATAAATTTACACAATTCAATAACATTTCTGTTTGCATAAAATATATACCAAATGAAACAATAATTACATATTAACAATTTATTAAGTCAAAAACTTTTTAATTATAATAAACGATGATTACAAATGTAAACCGGCTCTTTTTTTTACATGTGACGAATCAATTAATTATATTAATTGTGACATTTACACGTACTATTTGCGATAATTTAAATATAATTATTCAGTGTCTGAAAATATGAAAAAAAATCCTATGTGTCGACTTAGAAAGAGTTTAGTAATAAGTGCTAATTTGATAACATTTGAATTTTATTTAATGACCAACGAACAAACATTAACCTGTGAAATTTAAAATTTTATTAAAAATATCAACTATTTCAATAATCACACAGCTCCACCCTTATAGAAAAATTACATACTTAATAAGCAGTATAGTAGTTGTATACTAAACAGCACCAATATTGCCGGCTTTGCCTTTGTACACGTTCCGCATACGCGAAATATATGTAGCCCTAACGAATGTCTATTAAAACAAGTAAATATCACTATACGTATAAGAGAATTCGATAGGCTCACTCGATGTAACACCACTTCGACTAGTGTTTTAATATAAATCCTCTATAAAAGTTGCCCTCATTATACAACCAAGAACAAGTGTGACGAACCCTGCATAGCGTTGTCTCTTTCGTTCATACGCACAATGACAAAGTGAAAACGAGACAAAACAATTTTAATTGAAGCAACATTCATAGAAGGATTCAATAGTCTATTTAATGATCTCAGAATCACTTAAACATACAGATTCAACTCCTTTGCCACACTTCTATTGAACAGATCATTCAATTGCGTCGGCTCAACCGAACGGTGCTTGTCTGCGAGCGTGGACACCTCTTGCAGGGACTGCTCCTCAATCTCCGCGAGCATTTTTTTGATTTTCTCGTTATTCGATTTCAGGACATATTTAGAGTGGAGAAAATATAAAAGGTGTTCTCGTTTCGGCTGTAAATTGTTTAATAAAACGTTAGACATGAATCATCATCATTGTGTGTATTAAAGGAGGAAGAGATTTGAATCGTCAATCGTCATT
>JAAAKR030000030.1:284781-295746 GCA_010014985.3 Delias pasithoe
TACCTTAATAAGAGAAAGAACGGATTAAATAATGAGTATTATTAAAATACAGCCTGATATTATAGCCTATAAAACAATAATTGTTATATCACTAAAAAAATGTAATCAATGTTCATAAATCAATATGAGTCTCATTTAAGACATCTTCATCGTTATCAGTTTTATCGTGAAAATAGCTCTCATCGCATATTTGTATTGATAAATAGTCAGAAATATAATAGTAGGACTGTAGGCAGAATATGTACAGATTGCTCGATATTTTATGACAGGATATAAGTCTCATTGAGGAACCTAGGACGTTACCCAAAGATCTGCTCCATAGGATGCCAAGAATATGAACAAGTGGCCTTTTCCGTTTTTTGATATCATCACATTTTTGCATGTCTCAGTTTTATGCAGTGCAGTAGTAACAGCAAGCTTTTCTGGGTGCAGCAGGGACTAATTTCGTAGGATACGTTTGTGTGTATACAGTCTTCTTGGTAAATGGATTAAGAGGTTCCTTTGTAGCTCGATGCTTTACTTCCATTGTAATTTTCGCGAATTTTTCACCCTTTTCTTCCTCCTTTTTGATTAGAATAAAATATGGTCGAAAATCATTTGAATACATTTTGCAACTTTTTTAAATAATTTTAAATTTTGGCATTATTAAAAAAGACGATGACAATGTCTTTACTTTTCTTTCTGTCTATATGAAACCAAAAAGAATTGGTACTATCAGAACATGAAAAGGTGAAAAAGCATTTACATATAGACGAAACATTATCATAATTAAAATTTATTAATGGAAATAATTAATCAATTCAGTTCTTATGTTAATTCTTTCCTACATTTGTATCTTTCCGTAGTAGAAGTAGTTTGAAAGATTTCTTTTAATTGCTTCAATATTGTTTTAAAGTTGACCTCCTTTTTACTATCCGGTTGAAGTTGAGATAAAATCTGTCTTATTTGTATTGATAATGTTGTCTTGCTACCTCCGATATTTATTGCATTACCAGGTATCTTGTGTTTTCGTTGTGCCTAATAATTATATTTTAAAAGTAATCATTTTATTTTAAACATAATTAAACTTTTAATTAGTTCAGTACGGAGATGTGCTGTTTGTTAAGCGAATCATAAATTTTCTTTTAGGTACTGGTACTTTAACGTATTTCCATATATCTTCGCGAGACATTTTAGCATTGCATACAGTACACTGGAAAACGAAATATATATTGTTGTAATTGAGCTTAGTTCCTATTCTAGGTGAAACAATCATTGGAAAGCTTTGACACAAAGTTTTTTAATATCGATAATTAGTTAATTATAACTATCTGCTTGTTAGCTGTATCATTCAAGTCGTATTTAAATCTATCTATGTTATATTTGAAAAGGGTATTGAATTGATTAAGCCTGGCAGCAATATAGTATATCGTCTGATTCATTTTGTGATCTTCCATTGACATTTTGGGACTCTTTTTGGTCTACGATAGAATTTATAAATTACTTGAAGCATTTAATATTTCCTGTTAAAACAAAAACAAATATTACAGATACAATAAAAACTACCAATACTTACACAGTATGCAAAATTTATTGCAAATAAAATAATGTAAAATATGCTTATCTTCATATTGTATCAAATAGAAATAAAATTCTGATGTATTGTATTGAAGCCTCCAATTGTTTGTTAGGTAATAAAATTATATACTTATTTCGGCATAAACTATATTTTTATTGATATTTTATTTCACTGCTTAAACTAAATTTTCACTAGTTATGTTACCTATACTTTCCTATCAGAGCTCTTGATTTTGTTATCATTTAGTATTATTCCACAAAGATGATGATAACATCTTTACTATAACAATTTGTATTTATTATAAACTAGTGTACCGGGCTGACATCATCTTACCTGGTGTGTCACCTAACGGGTCCAATAACGAAACTTCAGTAATTCTTGGATCCCCAACTACGAAAAACTATTAAGCTAAAATTTCCTGGTTCTAAGCTACTGCCATACCAATTTTCAGCCAAACTAGTCCAGCCATTTTTGAGTTATAGTGTAACTAACACGACTTTCTTTTGTATATATCATCATTTGGTTATCTAGCAATACAACTAATTTCACATAGCATTTTTTGATGGCAAAATCTTACAATACAAAATTATATTTATTTAACTAACTCAATTTTTAAGAATAATAAACAAGTTTAGGAAATTGTTGCATTTATTCATCTATAGTTCATAAAATAAAAATATATACTATGTTACATTTGCAATGAATAATGTTCTGTTAATTTATTGTAATTCAGGGATATTTATTGCCGGTATACAAGTAGTAAAGGCATGTGATCTTCCTAATGTATTGTTTGGTGGATTTAGACAAGTTGCAATACACTCTTCATATGAATGAAAATTATTTTGATTACCTCCACAGCCAGAGTATAGATGACTTCTGCAGGTCCTGTTTAAATTATTTTTAAATTAATAGTAGGTGCCACACAAATTAAGAGCATGCCACTATATCAGATGTAAAACCTGGAGTCAATTTAAGTGGCACTGCTGTATTACATTCTACCCCAAATAAGGAACATATAACACAAGTTCAGATAAGAAAAGTCATTTCTATCAAATTTAAAAAATAATAATCTAGTATGATGTTTAAACTTACTTAGAGAGTACATCCCATGCCCAGCGATTGTAATAACCAAAGCAGCTACCGTAATCAAATGACAGTGAGCAAAAGTACGGTACTTTTACTATAAAATAAAGTAAAAATTTTAAGTTATTTACGATTTTATAACCCAATGGTTCAAACTTGCTAATACATAATTTTAATATTTATAGTATACATAACAATGAAAATTACCAGGAGCATTATTAATGTCTAAATAGCAGTAATTATGGCACTCTTCCTTTGTCTCAAATCTGTTTCCATTTCCTTGGCACCCGCCCCAAAAGAACTGATAGCAAAGGCTCTGTCGAACATCATAGTACCATTGTATAATATCTGCACGACAAGGCCCAATATCTGGTCTTAAGAAACACGTTTTATGTCTTGCTGTAAAAGTAAATGAATAATTGAGAAATAATATTTTTAATTAAATGCCATCATTTTATTAAAAGTAAATCATATATAAATATATATATGATTAAAATGAAAACATTACATTTATGATACTTGTCTACATTAATTTGATTCTATAGTGTGTTTTATTTGTAAAAATTGCAACATACTAATGAAATAATAATAATACACAGACATATCAAATGTGATCTCATATAAAAGTAGACCATTTACCTTTTAATGTTTGGTTGAATTGAATACAAAGTCTTCTAACATGAGGGTCAGTAGTAGTAGTGATTGAAAATTTATTTGATGGTGTATGTTTTTTACGGCAATATGCTGAGACAAATAATAAAATACATACAACAATCACTATTTGAATCTTGTCGGTTTTTGTCCTCAAAGAAAATGCATAGTCTAACATTTCTTTGTCAATGATATATTCAAGGCAATATAGAAAGAAAATTTCATGTTATATTTATTACAAGAGCCTAGCTTTTATAACGTAATAAAAATAATTCACTTACCATTCTAGGTATTGGTAAAAAGTAGGCGAGGCTTTTTAATGGTTTTAAGCATGTTTTATGTAATTATTTCTTTGTTATTGAAATTAAATATACCGAGTTTTAGTGTAATTTGTATCGTAAAAATGTAGGTTTATGATTTAAAATGTTTTGATTGTTACAAAAATTAAAATGTTATACATTGTATTTGTTTGTTTACTTTTTGAATGCGATTATGACAACTGACAAGACAATAAGACCAGGGTTGGCAATGGCAAGTTATGATTTTCCCCGCAGACGTTGCCAACACTCCCCGAATTTGGAGAATTAAAAAATGCCATTCCCCACATTTTCCCCACAAAAATAAAAAAAGTGGCACGAAAATACTTGTCATTTAATCATTATTATTACGATAAGCTATAAAAAAGATCTCTTAAAATAGGGTTAATCATTTTAATTAAAAATTGAAACAAAGATATAAGTGAAATAACATCAGTAAAATAAATTACTTAATCATTTGGATTGGTTCCATATTTTTGCATTCAACATCTTGTTGGTGGGATTAAATTTCAAACTTCCTCCTTCTTTCTTAATGCCTTCACGAGTAGCCATTAAAGCGACGACAGTGTCTGTGTATAATCTGTTTCTATTTTCTACTTTTTAAATTTCTTAATGTGCTGAATTTGCGCTCCACGGATGCGTTCGAAAATCTTTATTTGGACGTAGCAGTTTTGGTGATAGAACTGAAGGAAATCAGTTTTTTATCGAAAACAGTGATAAAGTGAAAAATATTAAAAAATAAATAGGACTTTCGAAATCCCCGCGTCAAGGCTCTCCCCAAATATTCCCGCAAATTGGGGAATTCCCCACAGATTGGCAACGCTGAATAAGACAGCTGTTTAATTACCCTTTTGACAATTAGCTTCGCTGTCAGTGCCCAATAGTAATAACACAATTACTAAACAAGAAATGCTTTTAAGTCTATAAAATAAATAAAAATTCTATCTATAATATGCTATTTCAATTGATAATAGAATGACAAATAACTACTATCTGTCATATGTTTTCTATTCATGACACTTTTAAGATCGTCCAGAAACGAATTATTGCAAAAGCAAAAAATACATACCTTTCATTTATAAATTTATTATTAATTTTTATTTGAATTTAAACATAATTCTTTGTCAGAGAATTATATTGATATAATAGTGTTATACAATTTTGGACTCTCTTTACGAACGATAATTGTAATTAAAGGCAGGTTATTATATACTATATACATAGATTATTGTTTGACTTATGATAACTTCTACTTAATATACCGAAGCCGGTAGCAGTGTACAGGGAATATTGTTCTATGCAGTTTACAACCTAAATGGTGGGAGGGGTGCGCGTGCGCTTTTTGCTCTTTCGTTAGACCATGCGATCCGGTATCGAGATTTATCCTTATTGTGCTTTATAGTTATTCTGTTCATAACTATCGGATCGCTCTCCCGGCAAACGTGTTTACAACGGTTTTCTGATTTATTGCTTTTCCATTCTTGTGAGTTGTTAACAAAGCGTTGAGATTTATTAAATTAATATGCCAATATGAGGTGTAAAGAGACCATTGCTTATTTAACTGACACGTCTTTTGTTCCTTTTTGCGACAGTGTCTTAAATTAAAATTACATATTAATTAAAAATAGTTTAAACATTATTAAAGCTAACAGTATGTATATCAATGACCTAGTGTGTAATATTGTTTTTATAAATTTTATTTATTACGTTGTTGAAGCTGTGGATGTTAAGGTAAATATATTTCTATATTTATTATATGTGTATGTCTAAATATTTTGCTGTATTTTAAATTTCGTCAACTAAAACATTTCAAATGAGCTCTTTCAATATAATTTGATAAACGACTTAACCGACTGTGAAGGAATTTAAAAGTAAGCGAATATTTTGAAAAAAAAGTTAACGTTTTTGTAAAAACAATATATAACTGGCGTAACCAGATGTTCGTATCTATCAGGGTTTGTATTAAATAAACCGATAAATAGTGCACGAAATGACTATAACGTTTTTAAAAAAAACAAAAATTTGTGAAATTATCGACTACTGCATAAATATCTCGTAGGGAGAATTTTGGCATCCACTATCCAACAGTGCCTTATGGCCGCGATGTTATCGCCGGGAGCGTAGTTATAAAATTAAAGGCACGAGTTAGGTATAATTGTACCAACACGTGATCAAAGATATATAAAATAAGAGCATATTATTACAACTTAGCTACACACTTTGTAACCAATAATAAGTTATAATTATCGTAACAATTCTTTATGATATAACATACGGTTCGATTTGATCGATGTGACATTTTGCAACTTATCCATTGCGATGTAATTATATTTTATGCATATGATATTAAATACATTGTTAATGATAAAAATAGTTTAGATTGTGTATTTATTAGTAATACTCATATAAAATGTAACACTAATATAGTTAGAAATATGTTAGAAAAACAACATAGATATACTTATTATTGTAAAAATCAAAAACTCGATCGGACGAACTGAATGTCACGGGTGTTATTTATAATTAGTATTTTAATATATAAAAATCTTTGTTTATATGTATAAAGCAGTCTTATACATAAAAGTAAATTGTAAAGTGATTGTGCTGTGCCTGCACCATTGTTCACTTTTACGTGACACCATAAAATTTTCTATTTCTCAATTTTCCCTGAACACTGATTGCCAAGTCTTCATTGGAAACATTCGCGTGCCATTGTACTGAATACAAATTATTCAGTCGATGTATTATGGAATTAATGTTTGCAATCGATTCAAATTTATACGTATTGAAATCGGCTTGAAATTTTAAATACCCCTATCCTTTGTTATTAATCGTAACTATTGTTTGGAAGGTCTGGGAACAAAGAACAAAATTTTCGCTTAAGAAGCATTAGGTGCTATAATGGAAAATAATTAGACACAATGAAAATGATCCAGCATATTTACTAGCGATTATTATAGAAACTTCACTTGAGGAATGCATGATTTTTAGTACATATATATAGCTTTAAGATGCTATCAATTCGCTCTACTTCAACGATGATAACTCAAGTTATCCTCGTAAGGCGAATTAATCCTTTTTTTGTAAGAGTCAACATCTAAAACGTGGCGCACTTATAATATTTGTCCATATACAATAATTTAACAATATTAATTGTATTACAGTCAATTAGCGAGTCGTGTTCAAAGAGAGTTGCAGAATGTGAAGCCGATAGTGGAAGCAACAATCGAAATGTCTGTGGCACCGATGGGCGTACTTACCCCTCAACATGTCAGCTTCTTCAAGCTCAATGTAATGGCGAGACAGTCACCGTTGTTCATAGAGGCCCCTGCAAGGGTAGGTAAAATTTGCTATTCGTTCATTAATTTCATCAAACTAAACAAAGCGTTAAGTTCATGTAAATTTCCTACAACAATATTTCTAGCGTAAAGTTTCTGAAAAGCATGAAGTTACTAATCTCAGAGTAAACTTAACGTTAATTGTATTTATGGTTAACAGTAGTTTTATTCTATTTTATTTTTAAAATATTTAATATTATGCGTTGCTGGTTCAAAATTAACCAGGTACCTAATTTAGTTTCAGTTGCTATTCAAGGAATATTTACAATATCTATCTATCCGTATACTCCGACTACTAATTTATTAACACGATTTGTAAAATTATCTATCTTTTACTTTTGCATGCCTACTTCGATATAATATAATACCACTCAAAAAATCAATGCATTTTCACTATAAAAATATAAATCTTTCCAAGTATAGCCAACTGTTCTAAGAAAATTATTGTGTGATCAATACCACACTACAATTTTCCATTTTAAGTAATAAGTCTTAGCTGGAATCCAATGTAAAAATTTAATATCACCATAGGAATAATATATCATTATATAACCAATATCTGTACTTAAATTACGCAAATCAATCGTTGTCAGCAACACGAGGCATGCATTTATTTTGTGCTTACTTATCATTGCGTGTTCTATTGATTTTATAATTATAAAGGTATAATTATTTCATAAGTTAACACTATACGAAGCGGATGGATTGAGATTAATTTTGTATACGTTGGGGTATTTCTTAAATGGTATAACGGACAACGGAGCAGACGGTACTTTACTATCGTAAGAGATTAAAGTCGTCCATAGACATCCGCGCTATAATCCCCGTTTTAGTTGCGCTGTCGGCTTTTAAAGCCGTTTGAGCAATACTTGCCAATTTATATATATCTTTATTTACTCAGCGAAAGACTGTCCAAGAACTGTTTCATGCTGAGTATTTTGTGAGCCCATGGTATCACTTCGGACAAACCGGCTCAATTAGTGCCTCAGCATATGCTTCAGCGTGGCTCTTCTACGGATGTTAGGATGTCTTACATCAGCTTTTAAATGACAAGTAGAAAGCTTACTTGGAGCAAACATTATTTAATTGAAAACTTTGGTATAAATGTAATACTAACATCTATACCCAAATGAAGTCAATATATTACGAAGCTATAAAAATATCTATATGTTTCTGTATATTCTGGTCATCTAAGAAAAGGGTGAACCTTATTTCTAGATGGCCAGTCGACTTGCCTTGCTGTTTTGCGATACGCGTTGAACGCACGAAGTGGTCGGAAGGCGGCTTTTGTCCCTAAGTGTCGGGCGGACGGCACTTATGCAGCTGTCCAGTGTGCAGCCGCTGGTGGCGCGGCAGGATGCTGGTGTGTCACACCTGAAGGCAAACCTCTACCAGACACTGCTGTTAGGAATGGAAGACCTGATTGCACGACACCTGGTTAGTATTCACACATCCAAAATCACGACTAAATCGATCTTGATGAAATGTTTCTAACACCTCGTCTTAAGATAATATAGTATGCTTCAAAAATCTGATTAATTTTTGCGGCTCTACATTGTTTAACGTATCTAATACATGAGACGTAATTTACTAAATAAAAGAAATACATTTTCGCTCTAAACATTTTTAAAGTACATTTTTGACGCTCTGTTTTTGTAAATATTACTCTTATTCAATTTTCAAGTACATTTTAAGAAAAAAAAATACACGAACTCATCTATGTGCAAGGTGAGCTCTATTTTTGCTTGACATCAGTATCAAACCAGAATGCGTTAAATGATATAGCAAAATTCATAAGCGTAACACAACGCGGCAAGTTCCATCAAAGATGAGCCGAGACATACATTTAATAGGTTGAGCTTAAACTAATTTCATTTGACGCAGCAATTGTTAGAGAGCAGATTTAGGTAATTATCGTAGATATATTTCACATCATGATCAAGAACTATTTTTAATATGTTTCAAAGGAAATTTTCACGTGTGGCAACGACTAACACAAAAAACATCAATTCCCGTTTCAACACATCTGTTTTCCTTGCCGTCAATTTGTAAGTAATACGTTCACAGTTCAAAGCTATTCGTAAACTTAACGATGCGAGCTCCTGTTTACACTTTACCAAACACCGTCTCTTGAATCAATTGTAATTAGTTCCAATCTACGTCTTTACATATATTCCTTTATGTACAGTATTATTTTCATTTCAATTATTACCTTTGCAATACACAATATTTAGGTGGCCTTTCTACACGATATTATATTCTAGAGTTGAGACAGATTGTAGCATATATCGCTCTTTTATCATGACGCCATTGAATGTTTATTTATATAATTTTATTTCATAGTTTAAAAAAGCCTCATTTCAATGTAGCTCTCCAATTTAAACAATTATTTTCATTATATATTTATATTAGACAATATGAGGAAAGAAGCTAGGTACGTAAATAGACGTGTAGACTTCAATGCACCAATGATTGGTAAATAATTTATAAGAAGGCGTCTAGTTCTGTTTTATATCGTCTATCATAAATCGTTGTCGGTATTGGAATAAGATTGAACACAGATTTTACTCTTGTTTATAATAACTAACGTTATAAGAACAATAATATATAAATTATATGTTTTCAATTTAATATTTTACTGATATAAGTATGGTTATCTGAGGTTTATTAAAGCTCCGTATCTATTTTAAAATTCTGCTTTCGGCGAGTGGCAAGTCGCATTTATATAAGTACAATCAGTCTAACTTTGAGTACTGAGATAACGATACGCAATTCGAATATCATTTTTGTTTTTAAAAATAATTTCGTATGTATTCTACGTGTTCCGTTTTGATGGTTAAAGTTTTCTGTATTCGTATAAAATTTGTTCGTGTCTTATTTTATGTATACTTAAAGAGGTCAGGGGCTTCCAGAAGCGGAAGAGGTCAATTCGACAATAGTGAGTAGACAGGTACCAATTTTAACTAGACGACATTCATACACATGCTATTGTAGTGTACATGATGAGACGAAAAATAATGTTTGGCAAAACGGAAGAAAAAAATATATAGAGTGCAGATATAGAATGTTGCTAGCAGCACGTATTAAAGGTCCTTTGAATTAGAACGTTTTAGTCAGCGCGAAAAGAGGGACCGCCTTTAATCAAGTCTTCGATTGAATTAAGTGCAAAATAAAGCTGCCGCAGGTCTAAAATCACGCCAGTTTTTTACCTGACCTCTTTTTTGCAACGCATAAGAATGTCCATTTAAATAATTCTCGACACTATAGCGCTGCTGAGAAGAAGGGACTTCTACCCAGTAGTACCTACTTCTCTTAAAACTTATCCAATATCCAATTTTAAAACAAAAATATGATTCATAATCCCAACTGCATCTGTAGGTTTTACTTCGTGTGCGTTGGTTATAAATATATCATCTCAGAGGAAGATTATATTTCTATTTCCTAATAAGTTTTTTATTTCGTCTTATCAAATGCAAATTCAAATATTTTTCTTTATATAGAAAATGCGCTTTAAATTCAGCTAATGTACATATAAATAATATCATGAGAGATCCTAGAACTGTTTAAAATACCTGAATTTGGATCAGTGTTATAGTTATCGTCTACTTGTATTAAATGAATGTTGCATGGAAGATGCCGATTAGAATCAGTTATCAGAAGAGTCAGGGCGTTGTCCTGCAGAGGACGTCTCATTGTCAACATATATAGCTATACTCGATTAATATAGGGTAAAAGTTGTCATTGATTTTTTATTGGACCGCCTGTGAACCAATTTCGTGTTCATTCCACTGACACACATTCTTTATTTGTTTTTATATTTTTATATTTTTTTGTTAATATTGCTCTGTGTGAAGGTAAAATCGCGATAGACATACCAATGACATATTGATTGCTAATAAGAATAGTTTACATTTAGTTTTGGTAAATTGTAGAGTATATGAGCTTTTAAATAATAAATCGAAGGATGTGATAAAACATTGATTTATTTTGTACTAAATCTCATTTTTATCTATTTTTA
>JAAAKR030000030.1:295846-306672 GCA_010014985.3 Delias pasithoe
AAGATGCTGTCTCTTCCTGAATGTGTCAAGGAAGAATTTATATAAAAATTATTATTTATGTAATAATAATTACGTTATATTTTTATCTTAACTTCCATTAGTGTTCAGATTTGACACTAATTGGTGTTATAATGAAGTTTATTTATATATGAAATATTTTAAAAAATATAAAACCTCCATCGAAGAGACGTATTTAAGTTATTGCTTTTGGCAGTAGGTACTAAGTCATGCCGTTTATGACCTAGCTAGGGTATTGCTCTTTGAGAACGCTGAGTTAATGCTGAGGAACTAGTCTTATGTCTGGCAAACACATTTTGTTAATAGTGTTTTTTTTAATTAAAATGTTTGTGGTCGCTTTGATTGTGAATGGGTTTAATCTTTCGTACATTTTAAGCATGCAAATGTCTTTGTAGTGTATGAATTCAGGATCTTTGTTGTTATAGTTTTATGTTGAAGTCTGAGCCTCGTTCACTAATGAGATTGATAGAAGGGCGTCATACAAAGCAATCTAATGTCGCGTTTGATACAATTTTGTCTTAACTTTTTAAATATTTTCAAACGTATATTATAACAATTAATTATAACGATATCCGTATTAGCTCTATGCGACTGTTTTCCGCAAGTTAGTTTAAACAAAGCGTATTTTTCCTATAATTATGAACATCGAGTTTTCTTTGAATTGCCCACTCGGAACTCACTCAATACCAAAGTTTTATGATAGATGATGGATTTATTTGATATTCCCGTCACAAAAGAGCACATCCGTAATAAACGATCAGCCAGTTAGAGAATATGAAGTAGTTACTTATACGAGTATAAGCGTTCGCTGAATGTACGCGTGAAATGTGAGTGTATTGATAAATTCACTGAGACGATTGACTTTATCAACATACTAATGAGCTTTATCGATACAAAATTGTACTTCTATTTCAATTATTCGTACAATTCATCAATTAGTAGAAAAATTATTAGATTTTTACTAATAATTTCCTAAAGACCGAGCGTGTTAGTAAAAAGAAGTAGAATAGACATTGAGTTTAATACGCAGGACTCAGAATATTTATTGAAATCCAGTTTACCGTTTCCGTACATTTCACGTCCGCGACACTCGTAGAGAGGAATATCAACAAAATGTTGATCTTCCATTCTATTGTGACAACACACCGTGAATTGATTATTACGTTTTATGCATATTTAACTATTTATAAAACGTCGTTAATGTTTTTTCACTATGCTAGACCGTTATGACTTTGCATTTTATGTTTTTAGATATCGAATGTAAGCTTTATAAACTTAGTGACTTTATGAGGTATTAAATATAATAAATCTCTTTTATTTATACTAAAATGTTAGATTTATCCTTAAATAGTTATATTGGAAAGATTTTCAAACGATTTTAAGGAAGAGTATATATTAACTCGGGATATGTTTTTAAGTTCATAGGAACATATTTATTTTAATCATATAAATATTAAGTTATTGGCCCAAGTCCAATTATTAACCCTCAGCATTCTATGGGCAAACTAATCCCGAAAGACGTATACACTAAAAATGTACCCTACATTTTTGTATTCGGATAAAAGTATCCTATGTTCCTCTCCGATTTCTAAACTACTTCCCCACCAATTTTCAGCCAAATCAATTAAGCCGTTCGTCAGTTATAAATAGTGTAACTAACATAAATTCCTTTAAAAATTAGTAGAATATTTCTTATTAAGGTGATAATATTAATAAAAATACAAACAAAGACGTGAGATACAAACTTACAGGGAAACTAAAATGAAAATTAGTTTAAAAATAAAAATTAACGTCAGCCATTTAAGCAATGGGTGATGTTGATCTTTAATTAGGCTGTGATTGCTCTTGTCCATCAAGACTAAACGACAAGCTTTGTATTAGAATATAATCCATAGAACATATAAGAAATATATCATAAAAAAATTATCTTTCATTTCCTTGGTCCAATAGCACACCCGTTTGATAGGTATATACAGCATGTTAACAGTTCATTTTGTGGAGTGATAAAATAGTATTGATAAATAAAAATCAGTTTTCATCTGTGTCTAACAAATAAATTGCCCTTTCTTTCGGGAGTTACATCAACGATTAATACCCTACGGATATCGTACCGGAGTTTAAAATTAATATATTTAAAGATATCTTTTTGAATTTATTACAATGAGTACCCATACATAATAAACAGTATAATTACAGTTTATATGATATATCGATACTTTTCATAATTATCATTGATAATACTTAAACTACAATGTTTAGGTTTATTCGACATCGAAACGATTCGCTTGAATGTCGTCTTTGTTCCGTTCCCCTCATCAATTACAGTATATAGATTCACATAACTTACCGATGTTTATTACACAATACTGTATTGTAAGTTTCAGAGAATCTCGTGATTCGTTTGCTTGATATCCGTTCATTGGTTATCGATTATCAAAGTTGCCTTGTAAAACGAATGGCGTATAGTCGAATAATTTATATAAATTATTTCTAGTTTTAGATTTTACGTAGCTATTTGTGTTCTCCGCCAATTACCAAGTTCTTACGATTGAAGTCTGGCGCCTACTTGCGAGGCAATTAAATATTTATTACCACTATTTACTGACCCGGTTACTTGAAATCATGTTTCTCTAATAATATCTCTAACGAGTGCACACGCTAGCGAAATAAAGCTATATTTTAATAAAAAAACAGTAGCCTATTAACAATATATCTGAAGTCAGTTATAGAGAGAATACTCTTCCTTCGTAGTTAAAATATACTCTTAACTCACTGAACTAAATTTCGGCCGCATAACTAGCGTGTATATTATAAAATGTTCTGCATATCCAAGTCGATTGGAAAGCATATTGTGTGATTCGGTACCCTTGTATCGTTATCTTGATCCCAACGCTGTGTGAAGCTCGAAACGAGTGTGGTATACTTAGAAAGCGTGTTTCGAGTCAGACTGCGCGACGCCGTATCACAATGGGCTCTGGTTTTTTTGTCGAAGGTAAGGAAGGCATGTCTCGAACAGAGACCATAGAAAAAACGTTCGAGACATAATTCAATGGCTTTGTTGAAACAGTTCGCCGCGCCTTTGATGTGCTATATTTAGGTACCTACATCTTGCCATCTAACGGAATGAGAAAAGAGTTACAATAGATGAAAGAATACAATATTAGAACAACTTCATTTCGACCAACTCAACAAACAGCAGTCTAAAAATAATTTATGTGTAAATACTCGATCTTGTTGGGTTATTTCAATCTGTGCTTTACAGTATACTCCGACAGTATCTTTCAATTAAAATTTTTTAAACGTAGATTTTGAGATTCGAATGTAGTTTGTGAAAAAATTATTATATTGTCAACAGTGATAATTAATCTACAGAGATTCTTGAGACACCTGTAACTAAAGGTATCTAAACGTTCAATTAAACAATTTATGGTGTAGTAATAAGTGTAAGGCAGCTCCGCAGTCACCGGTTTTAGTATTGACTAATGCCTGTACATCACTGCCGTTGAGACCGGTTGTAGACAGCATCCCTTACCCGGCTTAGGTAAACACATGTAACTTACACCAGCACGTTCACTTTCGAACACAAAAGATATATGAATAAGTAATTAGAGGATGTCTACGACCTCAGTTTAAGTAGATATAGTCATTGTCTGCGGTGGTTTTTTAATTGATATTTAATTACTGACCAATTTAGATGCTTTGTTGTAGCCATGTGATTCATTTCTCATATACATCTATGCGTTTTATGCCAGGCAGGACGAAGTTGTATTAAAATTGTTTCAGTTTCACAAGAGGAACAGATGCGTACAATGAGGTAGGTATACATCTGCACTAGAGTTTTAAAAGGTAAGTTGAATACAATCGGCTCCATATTATTTATTGACACTGCTCACTTTCACTCGCGGTTAAACAAATGCTTTTTTTTAAAATAGGCACTTTCTGTATTCGCATAACGATATTTTTTTGTTTGCAGGTAAGTCTCAAACGCGACGACGTTCGTCGGCCCGAGGTCAACGCAATAAAAAAAGTAAGTCTTCGTTGTATAAGAGAATTAAATTTTATAGTACGTTTAAAAGAAAACGAGAAAATGCAAAGTAAACGATATTACGCGCATGCAACGACGCGCACTCAAACTAATTAAATGCAATGTGGTCGACATTAATAAACCTTTCTACATTAACAATTTAAATCATCTTAAAAAATGTGAATCTGTTCTGATTATGAATCAGTTTGTACGTTATTATCGAAAGATATTGAATTCCGAAAAAAGGCCTTACATACGGCTTCTTCAAAACTGAATAGACATAGTTTTTAAGCCAATTAATGTCTACAATTTCAGAGATAGGAGAAAGATGCACGTTAAACATGGTTTTAATTATTTTTGCCAAATCGCAGATGTCTTTGTTGAGGTGTCTTGCGTACCAATGTTTAGACAAGCATATGCTGACGCACTAATTGGGCCGGCTCGTCCGAAGTGATACCGCGGGCTCAGAGAATGCTTAGCGTGAGGTTATAGGTACTTGTACTGTGTTTCGCTGTGTGAGTGAGGATATCGGCAGCCATTTTAATTATAGGAATGTGCTTATTCACTTATTAATTTGTAATCTGAAACCGAAATTCAGCGATCAAATTATAAAGAGAATATGATATAAATGTAATGTGACATTCAAACGTGAATTTTAAATACAATTTTTATGAAATCTACGAGTTTTTAGAACACTGGACGAATAATTATTTCACAATCCGATCAGATAATTACTAAAATTCGAGCGCCGGTGTGTAAAACTTTTGTTTATGGCATAGCGGATAACGGAGCAGGTTCATTTCCTATATAGTAAGAGAACACTGCCGCCCATGAACAACTGCTGCCGACTTTTTAGGCCGCTTAAGCGGCATCATGTCTAGGACTTCCGATAACATCACCCACTCAGCGAAACGCAGTACAAGTACCGTTTCACCCTGAGTGTTCTGTCCTTAGTTTCACTTCGGATGAGCCGGCCCAATAAGTGCGTCAGTATATGCTTAACCATGGCCCTCCCATAGGTGCGACAATGTTAAGACACTCGCCCGGCCACGGTCAAGCGTTCCGAAGACCGAATAAATTATAAATTTAAATACAAATGTTCGGACCGAGATTCGGACCCAATACCTCTCGTTTCGTGGTAGGCTTATAAAATCACTTAGCGACGGAGTTTTTCAAACTTCTACACATAACTCCTTATAAATATAAATTTTGTCAGTCAATTTTGTTATTTTATCAGGTTGCACGCGTGCCGATCGTGCTCAATTCAATGGGAATCTGATAAAAATATTTAGAGGAGAGTTTGGTCGTTCTGAGCGTGGCGGTGACGTTTCGGACCCAATTGCCGTGGCCGATTGGAAATTCAGGGAGCTCGATCGGGACAGAAGTGGCACTCTTCAGAAATCAGAATATCGAGGCTTGAGAAGACTCATCAAAAAGGTTAATTTATTTCATTTGGTACTGCTATAGTAATATGACCGCACGCATAATAAGTATCTTCTAATATATAAAGTTCTGGTGTTCTGGTTCGCGGTGTTTGTAGATAAATTCCTCCGAAACGGCTTGATCGATTCTCATGCAATTTTGTTTGTATATTGTGTAGGCATAACGATCGGACATCATTTAATTTTCATACCCCTAAATGTAAGGGTAGTTCACTACTCTTTTTTTTAAATTATTAGATATTTTTTGATGCAGCACTGAATAATACATACAACTACATTTTACCCTTCTACTATCAACGCTTTTTTTGTAAATAGGGATATTTGTTGATAAAATATTTGGCAAAACAACGTTTGCCGGGGTCAGAAGTAATATTATTCAGTTATATAAATACACATAATTTGCATCAGAGCAAATCCATGCGTTAAAATGTTGTTATTTATAGCAGTTTGCAAACAATACATAAGACTATATTGCCAATTATATATGTTAGTGAACTACTCAAATATACTATACTTATTACCTTAACTTCTATACTTATTATATTAATGTTATTTAGCAGTTTTATTAAATAAGTATAGAACTTAAAAAATGTTTCCGTTAGAAACCATTATATTTATTAAGTTCAAAGTAGGATCACTTGTTGAACTAAAGTACAACATGTTAAAAACAATTAGCCACAGAGGTGATAAACATATCTAGTTACATTTCAGCATGTATGTTGAATATCTGGGTAGATATATATCTATCAATCTAGTGTATTTTTCTTTTTATTCAATAAATGATAGATTTTTATTAATCTGAACATTGATGTGACTATAGGTCGTAAAACCGAAGCGATGTACACGCGCTTGGGCGCGTGGTTGTGATGGCGATGGTGATGGCGAGATCGCGCGGACAGAATGGACCGGTTGCTTACTGGCAATGCCGGAACCACCTGCCCCGGACTGTGAGTACCACAAAACTATACCAGCACAAACGTTAACAACCATTAGATTGACTATTTGTTTATACACACGTATATTCTAACATTAGTAGAAAACCAGCCTTTGCTGGGCTGATTCTTTTGGCTAAGATAAAATGTAGTATAAATACCGTACAGAATTAGAAATTACTTAGATTATAATATATATAAAACTGTATATTGTGTATATATAAAAATGATATATTGTTAAACCTGAATATACCAATGTATGCGCAAACATAATGATAATATATAGTCTCTCTCCGTTTCTTCATGTCGTTGAATGCAGACGATGACAGCGGCCCAGAGAATGAGCCGGATTATGAAGAGGAGACGCCTCCTGATCCTAGCGCAGGTAGAATTTGGTTCTAGAAAATAAATCTATACTTAGAAATAATTCGATTAATCTCTTAAGAATTACATCTACAAAAATGGGCAGAGAAGTAATTTCACGCAGCGACTTTGTTATAACAACACGCGAACGACGAAAGTGATGTACGTAATGAGAAATTGTTGAATTTCTTTTATGATTTCTCTTAAAGATAACAATAAGATTGCTAGCCAAAACAAGCTCATCACTATTATAAAGGAGACTCGCTACCAGAAAAACACGATCAACGGTCTCCAACATACGGCGCGGGCCAAATCACCACTGTTGGCCCACGAGTTTTAATGCCTCGTTCCTTTATTTATACATTTAAAAATTTGAATAGAGTCCCCTAAGATGATAGCGCAATTTAATTACTTCTAAGAGCTGATTAAAACACAGAAAGAACAATTTAAGCAACTATTAAACTATACTAACAAGAAACTATACTACTTACTGACTATTATTATAACAAAACCAATTATTCTATAAACAGTTTATATGCACGTTTGAAATACTAATGAATACTAAAAGAATACTTAATTTAGGTATATATGTAAATATATTTGCGAAGTTTAAATATAAATATCTAAATAAATTCTAAATAAAATTCTAAATAAATTATTCTCACGGTTCGTATTGGATAATTTGTCTGGAAATTATAGAAAATGGCATTAGAATTAAAACGGTTTTGGTTAAGTTATCGGTGTAAGTGAAATATTTTAATGTGCTACAGTGCTGCCAGGAATAATGAGAAACTCATTCGCACTTGAAGGCTCCGTCAGCAGAGAGGATGAAGCAAACGATTGTCTTACTGATCGACAAGCGGTCTTAGACGAACAGGTACTTTTTTCTTCTAATATTAACCTTTGCGATTGTTTTGTTCTTAAAAGAAAAGTATGTTATTAATTGTGTTTCGTGCAGTCCATGCAAGCTGCTATCATCGTTGTCTATGAAATTGTCGAAGATTTTTAATTTTCCCTTACGATTTTTTTCTCTCAAACGTAAAAAAGTGTACTTTACTGTTTGCTAAAGCGATTCAGATATTATACCTATTACAATCCGTGTAGCGAAATACTTGCGATTGAATGATAACTTCCAGCCAGTGTTCATTTTATTTTATATTCAATTTATTTGTTTTCTATGGATCCCATTCGATTATCATTCAAATAAATAAATGAATTTGCAAATGTAAAATAAAAACGATTAATTTAGTTTATTTGTACACGGACAACGTCCCAACTACTTAATGTATAAAATATACGGTTCTTGAAACCGTTTCAATTGTTTTTATTTCTGAATTAGTATAATAAGATAATAATTTCAAGTACTCGTATTAGCGTACGGGCGTTATTAAATTTACACATGACATTTTTGCGAAGTTCTTAAGAATTGTACCTTGCTGTGGCGCGTTTTAAAATGAATATTTTAGTTTTGATTAACGTTTTTAATATGTTAATAGAAAGCCGGAAGTGCCGTTTTATATGTGCCTGAGTGCACGGGCGATGGAAGATATGCGCGTGCGCAATGCTACCGTTCAACCGGCTACTGCTGGTGTGTGCATCAAGACACGGGAAAGCCAATACCGGGATCATCGGTCAAAGATAAAAAACCCGATTGTGATTCTGCACCGCAACATGCGAGCCCGATGCGAGGTACCTTTTTCAAGAAAAACATAATTTCTTTCACCTTCTGGAATTTTTAATCTTTATTAAATTCCTAGGACGATATCCTATTACTTAGAATTTAGTTTCTGTACTACTACTGAGAATAAAAAATAATAATTTACATAATTAATAAATTCTATTAAAACAATAATAATTTTACAATAAATTACTACATTGAAATCTAATCCATTATTATGTAGAGGGATTAGTGTATCATACTTCGAAAATTCTCAGTTTTTTCTGGATTAGTACTATATATTTTTAATTTTAATATGTCTACGAATATTAATTTCAATAATATTTTTTAACAATTACTATTTCTTAATTTAAGGTTGCCCCGAACCGATGAAGACAAATTTCTTGCACGAACTAATGAACTTTCTCATATCGAAAATGGCGACTTCGATCAACGGAACCGGGCCCGGGTAATTAGGACTTCAATTCTTATAATGCGTTGAATTAATTATAATACACTTATATACCAATCAATACTCGACGAGTTGAGTTGGATTGTTATTGTCTGGCTGTCTGATAAAGACCTAATTAAAGATAAATAAAATATCGAGTTAAGAAAGAACGAAGTGAGCTCCGTGGATTTATATGACTGTACGTCAAAGAATTCGACTGCGCCTTACTTAACCTAAGAGTACATTAGTCATTTATGTACATAACTTTACTTGCCAGCGGGAATATGCCGTTAAGTTTAATTAAAGTATTACAAATTGCCCAATTTTTTACTTATTGACTAGTATTTGTATTGAAATAAACATTGTTACTTAAACAATAACTGCCATTCAAAGATTTTAGCACTAGGGATGGTTTGAAACACAACAACTTTAGCTTTAAGTTGATTCATGGGGCTTTATTTCATTTTTACTTTGTCAAAAATAAACTTTCAAACAAAAAACTCGCATACAATATTGGTTTCAACTTAAAAAACAAATGTTGAAGAAATCTTAAAGTAAAAGCCTAAATAATAGAGATGATCTCCAATTTACTTGTAATTTTTATTATTTATGTAGCATCAATTTTGTAAATATAGAGGTTTAGTTTCAAATGTGGTATGTGGATAGAAACGCATGATCGCATTAAATAAGTGCACTTATTTTAGAGATGTGGTTAAATGGGGTGCGTCGAAAGAAGAGCAAGCAGCTACTTGGACATACGTAATGTTAGACAAGGACAAAAATAAAGCTCTCGAAAGGCGTGAATGGAAAAGCTTTCATCAGCTTATATCCTCTATGGAACAACTGAGAAGATGCGGTCGAAAACTGCCTAGATATTGTGATGTAAATCACGACGCAAAAATCAGTATTACAGAATGGATGGCATGTTTGGAAGTAATGCAGGCTTCACACGCGTCTACTAGTAAGTATAGGATTATTCGTTGTAAATTTACTTTTCCGGTCTACCAACAGACAGTAACAGAGTTATTGGGCTTCTCCAAAGCTCTAGCAGATCGTTCCGATTGACTTTCTTCTTGTTCGGTACATCAACGCTATATTTTTTCTAAGTTTTTAAAGCTTTCTAATATAATACATTAGATAGATAGATTTTAGTATAACTACACAAACTACTCTTTTCAGCTGAAGCTCCAAAACCTCCGTCGAATCCACGAAGGAAAGGGCCGAACCCGTTGGAGTCCATTTTAAAAGCAGATGACTGATTTATAATCTCAACTCCAATGTATTTATTTATGTTTAACATTCTAAAAAGTTAAGGTTAGATTTTTGTAGCTATTGCTATTTGGAATATCAAGAGATGTAATAACAAAACTCTATAAACAAACTGTTAATTGTCAGGAAATAAATTAATAGAACCTAATCAGTCTTTCATGTTTACTAATAGAAATATTATTTCATAATTACTTCGCGAATCAGACAACTCACTTCGAATCATTTTGACGATAAAAATATAGTAGTACCTCAACGATGCTTCTAGAGGCAGAAATTTATCGTAATTTTGATTGTTTGTCAAATGACCACACGCAACATTTTTGGATGGCACGTGTAAGACGCTACGCAATCATACTATAAGTCATGGACAAGGACCTGTATAACACCAAAAAAATGTGAAAATTTAAAAAATAATATATAGTCCGATTTACCATAATTAAATAAAAACTAGTGTATTCATTTAATTCATTTTATTTGTATTAGATAATGTCAAACTATCATGCTACAACATTCGGCGACTAATTATTCGTAATTGTCCCTTGCGTCGTAGACTTAATATTTTTAATTAGCTACAATGATTTTGTAATAGACGATAATATCAATACCCAAGATTCAGAATGACATACGATAACACTATACGTCTCTGTAAAATGTGGTCAGAAGAATTGTA
>JAAAKR030000030.1:397911-415606 GCA_010014985.3 Delias pasithoe
AGCTAAATATAAGAATAATAAGAAGAATTTATATCAATTTATTTCTCAGAGTATATGTTTCTGACGGTTGTACATTGAAATTACAATCTCACTGTGATAAAAGCTTCAGCAAGCTAGCTATCCAGTGTTTCTAAATACTAAGGGAATAACTAAAAGAGACTTCATTTCATGTAAACTTAGTAATAAATCGCTACAATTCTTCCAATACAAAATATAGAAGTAAATGTTATATACCATTTGACGTAACTTCTGGCACAACTATTATAATACTTTAAAGTTGACATGAAAATAGGTTCCAATTATTTTTTGAGATTATTGACTAGCAAAGTAGCGTTACCCTTGTTAAGTTGGAGCACGAATGCTGCATTCAAATTTTACTAGTTACAACTGTTTGGTCCGCAGATCCATCTATGCCTATTTTATATATATCGCTGGAAATCATCGGAAATTATAAAAATCCATACAATTGTTATATTTCATCCGCTACATCATTATCGAACTAAAAAATAATCTATCATTTCATTATTTTTAGTAATATTTAGTTTAGGTTTTCATGTAGAAGTCAAAACACAAATTGTTTCCTTAAATTTATTTAATACTGTAACAAAACAAATACCACTCCTACAAGAAGTCAAGCGGAATGGCATGGTACATCAAAATATTTTACTTAATAATATTTCAACCTAAACTATGTAGTAGGAATGATTTTCTTTCGTTAAGAAAACCAGTGAGAGATTTTATACAAAATAAAAATTATAAAATATTTACGAAAATAGTGAATTTTCCAGTTGATCTCATTATTGACGTTTTCAAAATATATCATGTATTTTCTTAATTGTACAATTCGAAAAAACATGAATTATTAAAATAACTCGCACTGCTTTGCTTGTTGGAAAAGTGTCACAAAATATTTTTCTTTTAACAAAGGATAAGAGGATATAATGTTTGTCTTACTTAAATTGAAAATAATACTTATGAAATTTATATACCGGATAACAACTTGTTTGTGATTATATACTGATAACAAAATATACTTAAGGGAATCTATTAAATATACGCTACAACTGTAGTCTTGGTTTCTGTTGAAATATATTTTTTATCTATATTGTCTATATACGTATAGAAAGGGTTATACCCTTGATAAAACTTGTGATTTATGGATCACGACTGGATAAAAAAATATTGTAGTGCACTTTTACAAGACTTCACAATAACTTTTATATATTAAAGGCACTAATTTAGTGCATTCATCTGTAGGCACACATGAAACCTAATATATTATACATTTCTACTAAAATTGTGAAAATGTTTTAAAAAAATTGTGATTTTATTTTCTTTTAGATTTTAGCACAAGTTACTTACTTCTCAATTAAACAACTATAACATAATAGTAAATCACGGCATAGTGATACTATTGGTGTTTTCGAAACGAATAAAATATATTTTGTATATTATGCGCAGGAGTTCATGCTTTCCCTAAACTAATGATTTATCACAATTCATTAATGCACTAGAAAAATTCTCACACATTTCATTATAGTACATATAATGTACCTTTCTACAGAACAGTTAATTTTAAGTAAATAGAAACAGAGATTCGGCCTAAATTTTGTTTAAATCCAACCTAGATATAAAATCAAATCAGGTAAATGATAGTTTAAATAAATCAATCTCAAATAACAAAGATTATAACTGTTTAGGTACCTCTAATACGTACTAGTATACTGAAACCTTAATTAATAAATTTTAGTCCTTATGAAACTCTCAAACTTTGAGCCTTATACTGCTATAGTTAGAATCAAAATCAATTATTCTTCTCCGTGAGCAATATCTAAAATGCTCACATAGGCACCAGTTACAAACCCTAATATTCCGAATGCAACTAAGAATAAATTTTTCCACAAAACCCAGTTAAATCTGCCCAAACCATTTGGTCTGTCCCAATAGGTAACAGTCTCGATGACGGCTGGGAATATTAAACCTAAAAATGAGAGGCAAACGGCACCGACGAGAGAGATGAAAGGTCCCAGGTTCGGTATAGCGATAGCGATGCCGAGTGTCATCACTATTATTGAAATCCTAATAGAGTATTCTGCGAGATTTTTCTTAGCTCCGAATCTGTGACGAACATTTTTCCAAATAATTTCCATTGGTACGTAGAATTGAAGACTGTAGGTAAAGAAAATAGCAACAGCAATCATCAACTTAACACATTGCCCCAACCTGAAATTTAGAATATTGTTATTTTAGAAAAATTACATAATAAAACACATTGTGTAATATAAACTACTGTTTCATATAATAGTAACACAAAATTCTATTTAAAAAACTATTTGATATTAGTATTAAAATAATACATAAATTTAAAATGATACTTACACTTCATCTTTGGGTAAGTTTAATGTAATACTGCCGTATGTACTGTCGCCATATTTCAAATATCCAAAGAACCCAACCAAAGCATATAGTGATACGACAACGAACATCCCAGTATTGAGTACACCTGGACAACCGATGAAATGAGTAGGTGTCTTCATGTTATTTTCAAGGGGCATAACGACGCCAATTCCTTCCAAAGCAAATATCGCCGTGCCAAAGAATGTTGGAAGGCGGTCCACTCCCGCAAAGTGTTTCCTGTCACTTAGCGCTGGAATGTCTTGAAATAGGTAGTAGAAGGTGATAACCATACCTGTTCCCACCAACAGATTCGCAATCATCGAAAATGGTGCCAGGTACTTCAGATTTCGAATAAGATTCATTAAAATCAAAAAAGGTAGTAGAACCGCCATATAAATTCTGACATCGATATCTTGTGGTAGCCATTCGCTTTCGAGTGAGTAGTTGTCGACGACTTGCTTTATATTTTTCGATACAAAAACGATGTACACGCAACAGCATCCTAATAAATCGATTACCAGGAACCAGTTTATCATAGCTCTGAAAAATATCAAAATATACTTCAATGTATAAGAATTAATGAGGTTATCGAATAAAATGTTTCAGTTTTTGGGCTTAATTTGGTGTAATATAGAATCTTTTCAACAATAATTATTTTAGACATCTCCTAGTTCATTGTGTATAAAATAATAATTTTATAAAGAGGCAGAGTTTGTGACACTGTATAGGATAATGGAAAGCTACATTATTTGTAGTGCAATATCTTTTGCGGATAGAAAAAGTCGACCACTAGTAAAGAAAATAATTAAAGAATAGCATGCATTTTCTGAATGTAATATACGTAAAATCTCGAAGGGTAACTTACTTGGCAAGTCGTGAAAATTTATGTGCAGCGGGAGGACCAGATAAAAAGGCAGCCTCTGCTGTTTCTGCAAAACCGAGGGATGGTTTTTGCATTCTATGACAGAGCTCATGGGAAGTTTTGACGAGGACATGTACACAGTAAGTACAAATTCCCCCAATGAGGAAAGTAGCCACCAATCCAAAATATAGACCTGCATTCATAAACGCCATTGGCATAGCCAAAATACCGCTGCCCAATGATCCTTTAAGTAAATGAATTAACGTGTCCGTGTCCCTAAAAACAAAGAAAAAAAATTTCCATAGAGAAATGAGTTTGAAAACAAATCTGTAAAATAAATATATATATATATATTGTACATTATTTTTTCATTAGATTAAATATAAAAAAAACCTATGATAAAGCTCTATAGTACATATACGAGTACGTATTGTTGTGAAATAAAAAGGTTAAATACTAGACACAAATTACTTCGCTAAAGTAAGCTTAGACCAAATACCATTTATATTTGACATAAGAATTTTGACTTAGTATCATAACGTACATTTTTCGTGGGTGTTTTTATACATATTGCACTTAAATATCACTTACGAAGTGGGATGAGCCAGTTTCCTATGCTCAAAGGGATTATAGTCATCATCTCCCTCAATATCCCGGCCTGGAATTTCCATGAGAGGTAGAGTGGAACCGGCCTGTTGTTCCACTGGTATATCGTTTGGATCAAATTTGTATCTAAGAATATAAAATATAATTAATAAACAAATATTTAAATTCCATATTATTTTATTGAATAATAAAACAGGAACAGTATTGAAGGTAGCTGTGAGCTAAGTGTACATAGTCTTGTATACAGATATAAAGCACAAAAATTGATGATGTGTAAGGTCGCATGACTGTACGGGGTAATGAAAAGCGCGGCTTTAAGTGCTACATTGTGAATGTTTAAAACTGTAAACTTAACTAATAGTGTATAATGATGGCACGAAAGTTACCTATTGCTACTACGACTGTATTTTTAAGTCGGATCGAAATTAATAAATAATCTATTAAAGCTCGCTTTAGTATACAATGTTTTTGTTAGTTTTGTTTGTTCTTGTGTGTTTTTGAAATTATGGTCTCCAAAATATTTAAAAATTATTGTGCGTTTCACTCTGTTTAAATTCGGCATTTACAAAAACATTACCCCATCTCAAAATTCAAATCAGCTTTAAGTTAATAAAAAGGCCCGATGCTATACTTATAGTTATTGAAAGGTAGATTCTTTTAACGGTGATTGTTATGAATCGGCAATATTTTAATAAGTATCAGAATGAAACATAAAGCTAAATTAAATTTGTACAAATTGATGGAATTGGGGGCAATCCCGAACCTGAACAGAGATAGCGCAAGGGACAAAGAAGCTGTCACGGCATCGTTCTTGCACACTTCTTTCGGCTTTTAAGTTAAAGTATTCTATTTGAGAATTACCAATACCAAAAAAAAACCATAAAATAAAATTGAAACCATAAAATGGGATGATGTACCGGTGTATGAGTCCATAGCGAGATGATCATGGTCGTCGAGCGACTTAGATCTCGTGGAAGCAGCACACATCTTTCCAGATCGTCCGAACGGCGACGAGCGTTTAATTAGCTCGTATAAGAAGCAAGTACTTAACAATCAACATACAATATAAAATACCATTTTAACGACAAAAATCATTAAAATATAAAATCTAAAAAGTAAACCTGTTATAAGGCCTACTAATATTTATTGAGTATTTTTACAACTAAATAATTTCTTTTTCTTTGTCCTGTTGAACAAAAATATTTGTATATTATTATGATTGTATCAAACCAACTTTTACTTTTTATGACAAATTTGATTTTGCGGTAAAACTTGACACTACAAGCTGTGAAGCATGCTTTACGAATGATTCATTCGAATTGAAATTTCTCATATTATCTGTCAGGTATAACAAGTAAATGAAGAAACAATGTGTTCGATCTCTTTCATCCAACAAAGCTTGTTAAATTGATGACTGATGCGCTATTATATACCAATTAAGACCCAAAAATAAAACATCGAGACATATTTATACTTACTTGACCATGACGACATCTGTTAAGTCATTTTTGACTCCCTTTTTCTTTGGATCATACTCGGCAATCATAGGTCGCAATTGAGGTTTCTGAAACAAACCAAATTTCAATTTTAAAAAATACCTCTAACTTATTCTGATATCAAATTAAATATTAAAATGCTTACGTTTTAATAGAAAACATAAAAAACCCAAATAGATAGAATTTAAGATAGGAACTGAAGGTAAAATTTAATATTTATATTATAATTTCATTTGCAAAGAAACAATTTTTATTTTTAACTGCAAGTATAATGTAGCTATAGAAATTGCAAAGTTACTCAACTGACTTAAATTCTAAAAAGACTTTCGCTGTGTGTTGCCGTGTACGAAGCCGCGAGATGAAAACAATATCATAAAAGCATTTATCAATTTTTGAAATGAAGGCTGAGTGACGTATAGCTGGCTCAGAACCTTGGGGCTCAGTATACTCATGTTTTGCCACGTGATACCAACGAGAGTTATTTTAGTAGAAACTAGGATATAAATAGACAACTTTTCCCAATGAGCAATAACAAGTCACGAATAGTTCAAAAGGTGTCATTATTGTAATAGTTCCGCAATTGTTGTGAAATTAACATGATTTTTACACTTGAATATTTGGGTTTGTTCATTTAATCAACTTTTTTGCATTATTAGATAGATAAATACACACATATAATACTTGTATAACACTGGTGCGGTGTAATGGATTGCCTTAGAGCTTCCAAACAAACTCACTTATAAAAGAGAAAAAAAAGTATATCTAATCTAAATAGATGAAGAGGTAATGGTAGTTTTGAAAGTCGGATATTATCTCCACAAGAATTCCAAAGCGTGATAGAAAAGATAACGAAATTAGATTTGTGTATGGGGAGTTCTGAGTGATAATCCAATGAGTTTTGCTCACTTTATAAAATTATAATTCTTTTAATAAAGAGTGGAGGAAGACTGTATGCAATCGAACCGGAAGTCAACCCAATTATTTCCGTTAACGAGAAACATGATCAAAATTCTTTGGCCTAAATATATTATGTACCTGAACCTAACCTAACCTAACCTATAAATATCGATTCAGTTTTTTGTGAGCTGCTCGTAAGTATTTTCTTCGGGTAATCGTCACAAGTAAGATACGAAGAAGAATTTAATTGATCGCTTTAATGCGGTAATATTTGTATAACTTAAATAATTAGTTTTAAGCCAATAGGCTGATGTAAATGTTACATTACACGGCCAGTATACATGCAATGTTGTTTTAGGCCCCTATGCTTAAAATAACATTTAGTCTGCCACCCCGTTTCCTTTTTTATGATTCACAATGGGTTTAAGGCATGCAACATTATTCCCCTAACTAAAATGAATAACTAAACATTTAAGTAGTTACATATATATTTGTACATAGTTAAACAAAATTAAACTTTAACTGGAGAGACTATGAGCCTTTATAGATTGCAATTGGTTCCTTGGCAGTTAGTCCACTTAAGTCCATCGACTGTTGACAAAACTGGATTGAACTGGCTCCCAATAATAAATAGGGAAGGAATCGCGAGCCACGACGACTGTTATTGTTATTCATTTACATCGAGGCCACGGGCTTAAATCAGTGGACAGTTCAGTACGATGAAGAATCTGTATACAAGTAATAATCTACACATCTCAATAAACGACATATACAACAAGAAGTCGCATGGCAGTCGTGACAATTGAAGTGTAACAAATATTCTATTGTCATCAAATAGCAGCACGATCTACGAGGATGGTGCGATGGTGTGCGAGGATATAAAGTACTTTATTAGAACATGTCACGAGATGCTAATGGATAAGATACAAGTAAACTTGTGACGTTACGTCTGTTCAATTCAATACTGACAGATGTACTAGTATATACAAGACACACCTCCCAAATATCAACAACTTTAAATCTTTATTAGTCACGCATCCCATTATCCATTATTATCTATTTCTTAATAATTATCTTCATTAATAATGGAAAAATAAGGATACATTTTCTATTACTTACTATTAGTAAGTAGGTAAATCGTTTAAAATGTTAGTCAAGTATTATTAATATTAAGAGCAAAACTCTTGGAATAGGTTCTATGCATTATAGGTTATTTGGTGTTCTCTACTATAAAGTCCTTGATACGTAATTGTTTGCCAAAACACTTATTCATTTTCCTGCTTTTAATTAGCAGGTCGTTGTGATTGATATGCTATACTAAAGTTTCGCAGTCATTTTTAAATTTACATATTTGGATCGTAGGTCTAGAGTACCTCAAAATAAACAATTATATGATCTCCCTAGGGAAATCATATTACTGTTTAGCTACTTCACTACGACATTAAACTGTACTTTGTCATTAAAGTGGACAATCCGTTATAAAAAATAGCTCTATTTGTATAATTCACTGTACGTCAGAAAATATTTGAGGCACAGATAAGAAATGGCGCAGGTTTAATTTTACATATACTATTCCTTTTAGTGGATATTTCAGATCGTGTTCGCCTAATAATTGTCCTCTTTCCTTCCAACTTAACCTGCATTACAATTTACAAATCATGCATTATAATTCAATTAAACCTGAAATTGCAATAACGCTATACATTCAAGGAACTTAAACTCCATAGTATTTGCTAGTTTCATTGAAGATATACTTAGCTTTAGCTCTATAAAATCTAATATATAAAAAAGAACTCGTATCACGGTGTTTGTAATTCTATTCTTCCGAAACGGATTCTTACCAAATTGTAAATGCTCATTCCGGTCTGAGAATCGGCTATTATCTATTTTTCATATCTTTAAGTGATAAGGGTTGTTCATCCCTAACTTTTTTTTTAAAATTTTTTGTTTTTTTTATAATGTGGCATTAAAAATATATACAATCCCAAATTTTTAATCTATTATCACCAACCCCTATTTTTAATAGCCATTTTAGGAATGCTACTATATTTCATCCCGTTCAATAACTAATCAATTATCGTCTTTTTAAAATGTTTTTCATTGTATATCGATTAAAATTTCCCGGAACTTATTTTTATCACTAGAAATTACCTAGAAATAATTTATATGGCAAACATATAAAATTATTTACGTATTTTTATTAGTACCTACAGAGTTCTTTTTAGTTTTTATTTATCTACTTTTAGCTGTGTTTTGGGTCTAGTGAAACTAGTGATTTACTGGACACGATACAAATTTATAATTAATGAAAAAAAATTTTACAAAAATGCGCAACATAATTTAAAAGACATTTTACATCGGACCCATTTAAGAACTCATTCGAGTGCTTAGTAGCAAATAGTTTTGCTGTTGAGGAGTACTTAAATGTAATAGCAATTTAATACAAGGAAATGAAGATACTCAATATAGAAACCTGCGTCACTCGTTTCACACGACCTTGTTACAGGCAACGGAAGCTGACACTTATTAAGGACAAACTATTTCTCCTATGAATAGCGACACAGTAGAAAGGTAAGTGCCGTCTTAAAATATGGATTATAATTTTATATATTGGCAAATGTTACGGGAAAATAAATTAGACCAGATAGAAATGTGGAGATGAATAATTTTGGCTGAGAATTACGGAAGTTATAATGTTAACCGCATTCATTAATGGTTGGCTTAAGCGGCAAACTTAAACAAGCCTTTATTTAACCTACTTTGTACTTGTGTATGTCTATATTTTCAATATTTTTATGGTACAGTGTATAACGTGATAGGCGGTTCCTGTTATGATCAAAGATGACAGCTGCCCATGAACAAAACCATCGTCACCCGTCATCAGAATAGCGATTAGGACTGTTACCGGCTTTTGTGCGCCGCTTAAGCAGCAAGCGTAAATTTATGGGCCTCAGGTATCCTCACTGACTAACCGGACGATAGTATAAGTACTACTTCACGCTAAGGTACTATAAGCCAGTGATATAACTCCGAACGCGTTGTCCAAATCATAATTAGCACATTCTTCAGCACCTTGCTCTTGGACCTGGCACTATTTAAACCTTCCAAAACCCGAATACAATTTATAAATAATATTCTGACAGCGAAATTCAATCGATAACATACAAGACCGCTCGCCGACGAGGCTTTAAAAATATAATTTTTTCTATTTCAAATTAATTCAGCCTTCGCAAGAATAGGTTAGAGCATTTTTATTTTATTTTTAATAAATAAATCATTAAATAAAACAAAAAACAGTTCCGATTTACGGCTTAGTAAGCAAGCCAAAAGGAATAGTTCTTTCTACTTTTAACAAACTTAACGTTTTGTTATGTTTGGATGTGAATAAGACATTCCGAATATGTTACCAGTAGTCGTATGGACATAATATCTATTCAGATGACGTAACTGTCTAGTTTCTACCCCGTGATGGCGCCGAAAAACTTATATCAAGGTCGGGCTTATAATATTAATCTTGAAGTTTTTAAGGTCTTTGAAAATAATATTAGGAATGTCTACAGTTTTTCTAGTGCTTAGCGCTTGCAAACATAATTTTTTTACCTTCTTCACAATAATCGCATAATTGGTATTTTTGACATCGGACTCTCAATTATTGCTAAGCCGATTTGAGAGTGTCTATAAACGCAATGAAAACACGTATATATATGGTAAGCATATTTCTCACTAGAAGAAGTTTTTTTATTACTTATTTTGTTCCTCAACAACTCCAAAACATTTACCAATTGAATATTAAGTATTTATAATATTTATATTACGCAGGTACAATTATTTAATCCATATTATATAATTTGTCAATAAAAATTAAACAATTTAATTTTGTCATCTTAATCGTTCGTTTTGATCTAAAAGATTATTATAATACTAAAGTTTGAATGCAACCGTGAAAACTTATTGAAAACTTAAATTTTACTAAACATTAACTCAGTTTCGTGTATATATTATGTTAGTAATGATACTATTGATAAATACACTCGTAGATTAATGTTTTATTGAAACCGTCTTTAAGCCGATATAAGCAGTTGTGCATTGTAGAATACTCCTCAGCAGCCCAAAATCATTATAATGGTCCCATATATGGTCACTGTGTTAAGAACAACTATTACAAGCATACGTGTTATAAATTTCATGAAATTCGCAATTTGTAAATATGATAACCATTTCTTATTTTAAAAATATTTATCAGAATTTACTAACGCGTAATAAGCAATATTAACTAGTTGTTATATTATTATCTTTTCAACACTCTCAATTTCACAATGATTTACAATGCACTGTAATTTATAAAACAATCCACGATCACGTACTTAAACAATGAAATAGGTATTTAGAACTCATCAACTGTACGGCAATTTCGACGTTACATTTATTCTTTATATCTTAATCGTAACCTGTTATAACAATAATGAAAAGCAGTTTAAAGTAATGATCATTCTAAATTAAACGAAGAAGTGAAGAATTTTCCACGCTTTACTTAAAATGAAGGCAGTCTTTTAAGGAAGTATATTAAAATATATTGTTACTGTAACAGGTAAATTACATTCGTAGTAACGACAAAGTACATATTACTTTGGAAATACTTAATTTTCTTATCTTTTGAGTATCGTGCGTCTCAGACTTATATGTAATACTATATTTATGTTTAAGCTATGAAATATATTTTCCACTTTGTTATATGAAATGATTAAGTAGTTTCATTATTGGTTTTCCTCATACACATAGACATTGAACCTTGAGATAAATTCCACTCTTGTCTTTTACAAGGATTTAGAACTTGACGTAAGTGCTAAATCCTTGTAAACATTAAAAAAAAGTACAAAATCTTACAATTTTGCAAATATTTGACAGCGTTGATATGCGCTATGAGAGAGTAACACTTTCTCAGAACTTAGTAATGTGTCAGTGTTGTTCTAAGTCTACAAGCACTCGAAATTGGTCGTGCTTTAGATCTATGACTTATTTAGAGATTTCTGTACAGTAGTAGACTGTTCAGGCTACTGATGATGATGGAACATCACATACGTTATTTAAAATGTTTTGTAAACTTACTCGCGTAATCTTATATAAACAGTTATGTATTATGTTTTGATAGCCATTTTAAGCCTTTATTTTTAGTCATCAACTATCACAACAAAATTCTTGAAACTTCCTTCTGATTCATAGAATAATGTGAAAAAATCTCTGATAATATACATATCTTAGTTAATAAATAATGAAAAACTTTGTGCTTTAAGTTAATACTTGCACAATGAAGCTATTAATTGCTGATTGTCATTAAAATGTTCTAATTTAAATTTAAACGAATAGTTTTCCTCATAAATAATACAGAGAATGAGACCGTATTAAGGAAAATAATTTTCATAAAGTTATTGCTTGCTATTTAAGTGTTTATTGATTTATTAATTTATGTTTTAAATAAAGGAATAAAAGATTGGCTAGCTTTAAACAAATAAAAAAAAATTGGAATCAATTAAACGAACTTCAACTAAAAATAATTTTATATAATAAAGAATGTGAAGAAAAGATACAGCTTTTTTGAATGTCATCGGGTCACGCAAGTCCTTTGAAGAATCAAATGGAAGGCATCGCGAATTGTTGTCTGCTGATACCTCTACATCTCTAAAACCAGATGTCCATTTTTATTAATTCTTATTTATTATTATTCAAAATTAATACTTGTATTAAAAATCATTTTATTCATTAAAAACATTCAGATTTACTTAACATTTATGCAAATAGTTTGTCGAAGTTGTAGAATTTTCCAGCGATTCTTTTAAAAATTTAGCCAATACAGACAGGTGTAGTCAACTTTACATAAATATTTATAATTAAATAATGAATTTAATAATGTAATTCTACAAATTAATTTAAAAAAACGGAATTTATAAAAATATGTATTTTAAGTTGTAGCATTCTTATATTTTTTAAACAGAGTAGTAAGCATGTGATCTTAAATAGTGAATTATCACTGTTAAAGCACTACTTAAGATCTGCTTCGTCACTAATACCATATATGAATGCTAGGTAATCAAATTCAAATATTAGGTCCTTACATATGTAATTGGCGTATTTCGGACGGGCCACGTTAATCACGACATCCTCTTCTTCGGTAAGGAATGCCAAATTCAAATTTGTACAGCTATTTACTCATGTATTTGTGCTTCAATGACCGTCACTCATTTTACAAAATGGAAAATTTAAAATATATAATTATTTACGAGTATGAGTTCCGCCGTGGCTCTAGTGCTGCGGAAACGGCTCGAAGGGTGAATGATGTGTATGGCAGTCATGTTGCAAAATAAAACTCAGTTCGTTTTTGGTTCCAACGTTTTCGTTCTGGAAATTTTGACCTGCAGAACAAGCCCCGTGGACGGCCCGAGACCAAGTTGATAATTAAGTATTGAATATGCTATTCTTTCAGCGTCCTGAAAGAATAGTTTCTGAAATATTTCTAAATATGGATCATATAAATCTGAAAAACAGAAATAGTACCCCTTTAGAGCGATACCATTTCGTTTGAAGGTGTTAATGACCAAAATCGGCTCACGAACGATGAGTTAGGAGTGGAATAAAACAAAAAATACGTGGAATTGATAACTTTGGATTGATATTATTTTATTGGTAGTGCTACACCAAGGACATTCTTATCTTATCTACACTTATGGTGCGTTGAAGTCATAGTCGTTTTCAAACAAAAAAGGCTGACCAGAATAATGAAATAATATAAACTATCCTTTTATATATATATATATATACACGGAATGTCAACAGTTATAATATTGTGTACGAAGATTTAGGATAAATACTATTTGTTATAAACACAATATTTAACTTTGGTGGAGCTACTACACTAGCCATAGTACGTGTATACTTATAGCTCACTATATTAGTAATAGGCTTAAATTATTTAGCAAGTTAGTATAAAATGGTACACTTATAAAACAAACGAGGCTTGATATTATAATAACAATTAAGAAATAAATTTAAATTTGCTAATTAATTTGTACCTTTCAGACAGTTTCACCTGAACAAGGTTATTTTTTTCAACCTTATCTCATTCTGTGTAAAGCGTCGGCTATTTTAAAATGTCATTGAAAGATATTGGCACTACTTACAAAACTACGTATTGTAGAAAACATGTTTTTCACAAGTGCTTAAATAACATTCACTTTTCTTTCATTCTTAGTATTTTTACTTTCCTTTAAAAATTAAAACCTATCTTATCTATAAATAGATATATATTTACTGATTTCCTAAGATAAAAAAGCTATTTTATTTCATTTATAGATGTACAATGGCTATGACCACGTACCGAAGAACCTCTCAAAAGAAAAGTATGCGGACAAAAAATATACTGAGTAGGTAACAGTTTAAAGTCGTGTTCTGTCTTTGCTCTCTAACGAAACTGTGATGTAAACACGCGAAAACCTATCAATAATGCACAAATAAATACTTATTCGATATTTTATGATTCAAAATATATCTAACTACATAGCAAGTGCTCTGACATTTTTGAAACTTTAATTTAGTTTTAGTGACGCACCATTACTACATACTAAGAGGATAAAATTGGTAAATATAGAAAAATGCTTCAATCTTTCTCTGTTAACATTCAAGTTATGACACTCCACTATGTACGTAGTTCCAATTCAATGAAATAATATGCGCACATAGTGAACGTTTACATAAATCTTCACTTGTGTGCTCATTAGTATTTTGAGTGCGGTAAAACAATGGCCATGTGAAAGCTGCTTATAATCAGCATTACTTCGCCCACAGCGAATGTTGGAGTTATCAAATAATCTTTATTTTAAACGATCTTGTTTTTTATTACTTTATAATTAGAAAAATAGGCTATCTATTAGTATTGTCAATTAAATAGATAATATTTAAACATATTGCTCTTTCAGGCTAACCAAAACGAGTACAAATATCTTTATTTTTACTGATTTTTGTGATAATTGGAGTATACTGTATAGAACATTATAATATATTAAGTCATAAAAGGTTTATGAATGAAATTGCCCTTCTAAAATAAAGTGACTCTAATCTCTTAAAGTTTAGTTCCGTTTATATTATTCGTTGATGTCTTTTGTATTCAATTGAATTCCGTGAAACAAAACATTCTATGGGACGATATATTATTATTATAAAGGTAGTGAGCATCGGCCATAATGGCCACGTTTCTCGAAATTTCGTGACACTTTTTTTGTGTACGTATAAGGCATATCTGAATACTTTTAAACAAATACCAATCTTTAACATGTAAGTTAATTTGTGTACTAATATTTTTCTTGAATAATATTATATTCAACGAAACATTTATAATAAAATACTTTCTACAGCTTTACATTCTCCTTAAACATTGTGTTAAGCGACACTGCAATTTGGCTATACCTTAAAAAAGTAAGTTTTAAAAGTATATTCTACACATTGTGAACTTTTACTTCAAGAAAGGAGATGAAGAACAATTATATAGCGCTCTTTCTTGAGCTGTAATGTACAGATTATAGAGATGTGCCTAAAGAGCAGTCCGTATGTATAGATCTTTGCTATATATATAGAAGCAGCGGGTCAGTGTTCTCGACGATTTCTTTCGCGTTGTGTGCAAGAGCGACAAGCTGGAGCGAGTTCGAGTATGAAGGTAAAACGATAACACGTGAATCTTTGCGTGTGTTGCGTTAGAACAGTGTTTGTACATGTGTACGTTCTCTGTAAGCAAGTGGGAAGGGGAAGTGCTTTAGTGTGAGTAATGGAAATTTCCATGGCTGTTAATTTCATACAAGCCAGGCCGCGTCGGCGTCCGCCATCGCCATTATTGTACCGAACACTTCATAATATAAATTCGAAGGTCAATTTTTGTCTCCACGCTTCAGTTGAAATTGATTTTATTGAAACTTTAATCAAACCTTCGCCTTATTTTTATTTTCATCACTATATAAGGTTATACAGCATCTATAATCATATGTATTCTATTCAATATTCAAACGCTATATAACTGAAATCTGTTTTGTCCAAAAATTTGTTTTTACTGAAATATAACTATCACAGTCCAGCCGTATGTGCAAAAAGTGGTTATTTTACAAACAAAAAACTTTCTAATGTATTAAAAGTTGTGTCTAATAATAATAATACGTATTTTAAAAAATAACACAAAAACGCTACGCTCGTGTCTTCGCCTCGTCTGTCATCGAAACTGTATTTTCTCACAAATGATTGGTGATATTTTAAACGACCAGAATCTTATTTCTATTTACTAATGTTATATTAATTATATGATCGAATTTAGAGAAGGATAATACGTATATAAAATGTACTCATATATACTGAAAAGTAGGATAATCTTGCATTTGCAATAATAGTAATTCTCCTTTTGTTTATCTTTATATATTTTTATAATGAAGAAACTGAATAAGTACACCATCGATTTTCGCCTTTTCGCTGATGAGATGCCTAGATTTTGATTCGTAAGCTTTAAGTTGTAATTAATGTATGTAAATTTATTTTGTCTACTACACTTATTGCTTGCGCCAAGTGTTCCAGAGTCATGAATTAAAAATACACTTTGTTATAAAGTATGCAGTATATCCCTGGCTAAATGAGTTTAGCGCTTAATGGATCAATAATAAATAAATAAAACAATTTATATCCATTACGAAAACTTAAAAAAATTCTTCGATCATACTATAGTATGTATTTAAGTTAGAAATAAATATCCCTTGTCACCTACTTAATGGTGATGATATATGATGAATGAATATACTTAGAACAAATTTTACACGATTACGTCAGAAGGTTGATATGCAAGGAAGTGTATTAAATAGACCAAGATGACTGAAACTACTCACTCAAACTAAGTATTAATCTTAAAAACTTCAGTATTGTTACTCAAAAGATATCACTATTACAAGAGATTATGACTGAAATCCCTTTGGCATTCCTAGACGCATTCATTTGAAAATGCAGTGTATAGAAAGTTATTGAAATAAAAGAGAAATCAAATTGCACCATACTTTTGTACGATAATAAAACAAATACGTAGTTGCCTTTACTGAAATTTACATTTAAGTGAATAATTATATTGAAATTTATGATAATCAAGGTTATATGTACTTAATACTAAGAATTTTATTAATTCCAATTTTTAATTATGTAAAAATTAATTACTTAGAAAACATTCAAAATTTTAAACGAGGATATTGTTTAAAACAGAGATAAGGAAAATAGAGGCATCGGTAGTGAAATATAGATACATTAAATATATTAAAATATTTATGAAAGAAACAAAACTTGCTTATAACTTTCCTGTTAAAATTTATGGGAATTACATTGACTACTTACAAAGTATTAAGTATTATCATATATTAAAAAATCACGATGATTGAGAGATTCTACTTTATCCGTATATTATTTTATATACCTTTAATATTTATGTGATTCCAAAAACAAAAAAGAATCGAGTGTAACATTCGCATAAAGCATTCCGCAAAGGTTTATTCATGAGGATATTAGACTGAAATCAACTAAAGACTCACCTTAAATACTGCAGGAGCCAGTGGAATGGCAGCTTGATTATGTAGATGTTTCTTCGACATTTTGAATGCGAACACGTAGACAGCAACTCAAAAAATACGAAAACCCTATCGCTACAAAGAAAAAACAAAACAAAAAATCGCGTAATTGAAAAAAGGCCAATATGTACTATAATCGACTTCTAAAGTTGTTATCAACTTTGTGATCGCTACCAAAATGGATACGTTCGATCGCCGCCTGTGCGGATGCACGTAACTATTTATATACGAAGACTATACTTTACGGCAGTGATTTGAAAGTCACAATTTACAGTTTAGCCAATAAAAAAGACACGAGTGAGAGAACGTCTAATCTCTCTCACGTTTAAGTCGTCTATGAATTGTGGCGTTCAGCCCTCGGAATCGGTAGGACGCGAGCGGGCGCGCAGAGCAATGTGCGTGTTGCCAGTTTATGTCGGCACCGCGAATCGGCACCATGGAACGCCGAGTTATTCATGAAATCGGCGTGACGTCAACAATACTCAGACGTCGGACGTGCCTTTTAGAACTTGTATCATATATACGGCTTGTTAACCCGAGTTTTCCGCTAATGCAGGTGCATGGGTCGCGTTTCTCTTTTATAGGGGTAGGGGTACGCAGCAATAACAAGTCACAGCAAGTACGAATGTAGTGTCTAAATATTTATTATGATAAAATGATGTGCATGAAATGCACAACATATACATATTATAAAAATCCGCCAATTTCGTTTGGGTTTCTGTTTTTGTATTTTGAATGTTTTTCTCTAATTCATAAATTTTGTCAAATATTGCTTGATTAACGACCGCCGCGTATTGAAAGTACTGATG
>JAAAKR030000030.1:415706-446600 GCA_010014985.3 Delias pasithoe
TACATTCAAATATTATCTTAATTCTCATTTAATACTTAATATTGCAACTTTACTCACGCTACTTTTATTAAAAAGCACCCAGGTAAACAAAGTTTAAAAAATGTTTCGCAGAGAGGGAAATATATGTAAACTTTTGAGTTTTGTTTGACACAATCGTGTTTCTCTGACCACGAGAGCCTCTTCTGAGGGCCTGGTTGCTAAGTGGTTTTATAAATCTACCATGTGGCGGGAGGTGTCGGGTTCGAATTCCGGTCTGGAAAATTATAATTTATTCGGTCTCCGGAAGGCCTTTACAGTGGCCGGGAGAGTGGCTTAATACTGTCGCACCCGTGGGAGAGCCATGCCGTAGCATATGCTGACGCTTTAATTTGGTCGGCTCGTCGGAAGTGATACTACAGGCTCATAGAATACACAGCGTGAAACGGTACTTGAACTTTGTTTCGCTGACTGACTGAGAATATCGGAGGCCCTTAAATTGCCGTTTTTGCCGGGGCGTAAAAACCCGGCAAGGCGCGAATGTGGCGCGGTTCCATGGGCAGCAGTGTTCTCTTACCATATAGGAGACGCGGCTGCTCCGTTGACCATAGCGGACAACGGAGCAGGTGAGTCATGGTTTTTTTATGGTACAGACTATAAAAAAACCATGACAATGTTTGATATTGTACAAATAATGTTAATGTTTCTCAGAAAAATAATGTTTTTTTACAGAAAAATAATATTCCTAGCGATTTGTATGAGGTATTCAGAGGAATTAACGATGTAAGCAAACTAGGTATTATTAATTATTTTAATGGCTCAAAATATATAAACACACAAACAGATGAAAATGGCGAGAGCATACAGAGTATATGCAACATGGTTAATGGGTCCGATTCAGCAATATATCCACCTTTTGTCGATAGAGATAAATCTGTTTTTGCCCTTAATTTGGACATATGCCGGTGAGACATCTATATTATTTATATTTGCAGCAGGATAAATTATTACGTTAGATAATAAAATTTTCTGATTAAGAAGTTTATATAGTTATAAAATTATACTGCGATCCGGACAGACAGCTAGTACATACTAAACGTTTAAAATCTGGCAAACGGACCAACAATTAGTTACTTTGTAATTGAAATATAATATTATAAAAATTAAAATTATCTCATCTGAAGGTCTGTGCAATTAAAATACCAATATGACACGGAGTATGATGGTATCCCAGTAGCAAGGTTTTCGGTTAACGAATGGTTTTTGGACAACCACGAAGGCTGTTTTTGTCTTAACGTGACAAAGGGCATCACAGACGAATATGGTTGCTTATTAAAGGGCGCTATGGAACTTTACAGCTGTGTCGGTAAGTTGTTTAATCAATGATACTAGAGAACAGAAGAGATAACAATGAGAATAGAAACATTAATTATTTTCTAAAAATATCATTTTATTTTCTAAATGAATATTGATGAAATCTTAGAGAAATTCTGATTATTGATACTCTATTTAGTTAATTTTTAACAAAAAGGGATAAGGTGCTTTTAAGAAATGTATTCTTAAAAGAGCAGAGTTAGAGTAGCATCAGTTATGTTATAATATAGCTATAATGATTTTGATTATGTTTTGGTTGTTTTGGTAATGTTGATGGGTTTTTTCCGCCGATTTAGGAACCACTCTCTCCGCAATCAAATGCGAGTACTATTGCGTGCTTATAGTGCTATTGGTATTCTTTAAGCACGTGATACTTCTCCGCAATACCCTGTTTAAATCTGTGTGGTCGCATATGCCCTACTGTGGCGTTTCTATGGGAAACACCTACAGCTACACTGGCTACAATCAAATTGTTCCAAAAACCAAATAAAATCCATAGAAAAAATAATAAACTATTCAGATTGGGAATCAAACCCGATACCCATGACATCACCGTATCGTACAAGACAGCACGGCCGCGGGGCTTTTAAACGTATTAAAAGATTGATTACGCATAATTTATCATACTATTTTTCAATTAATTTAACCGCTATGTGACAATAAATCAAATCTATGAGTAATTAGATCAATGTTGCGGACTAAAAATATAATTTATTAATTGTAAAAAATATTGATAGTGTCACACGTAAATAACGCTCGCAAACGTAAATAGAGTCAATGTCATTTTTAACCAGTAATATTCATTGTTTCAATTCATAAATGCATTTCAATCACTATATCGCTAAATTGAAATGTAAAGCACGCTAGGAAAATGCAGTTGAGAATAGCGAAAACATGCGGGCCGGTCATGGATGAGGCGGGCGCGCGGCGGGAGGCCAAAGGTAAAAAAGCGCGCTCACGAATATGATACGCAAACGCCAATTGAAATGTTTGGCGTTGCGTTGTTAACTAGCACGCTATTCGCGTTGGTCAGCGCACGTATTTACGGTCGCTGTGAACTCGCTCGCGACTTCCTTAAGTTCGGCGTTAGCAGAGAAGATGTCGCAACATGGGTGTGTATCGCTTTTCACGAATCACGCTTCGATACCGCCGCCCGCAACACCTATAGTGGTGATCATGGATTGTTACAGATAAGTGAATTGTACTGGTGCGGCCCCAACAAAGCTTGCGGTGTGCCTTGTGGAGCTTTAAGAGATGACGATATTTCCGATGACATTGAATGCGCACTACAAATATACGAGGAACACACGAGACTGCAAGGTGACGGCTTCTTGGCCTGGGTTGTATATCCTCATCATTGTAAACACAACGCGAAGAAATATCTTGCCAACTGTGATGGTTTTTTAAAAGATACGTCGTATAAGTTAGAAGATCGAGGACGTTTCTTAACATTACAAAATCATATGGAACCGATGTCATTTTACAAGCAATTTTCTAATATTGACGAACTGAAGACACCAACAATTACAATTAATAGTTTTTTGCGTGGAAGATATGATGCAAAAGAAGAAGATTATAAATATTACGTGAAAGAGGAAAAAAAGTTCACACAATCATATAACAACAATAGAAAAAATCTTAAATTCGATTGGCTACATAAGATAAACTTTTTGAGCGACGACTATAAATCAAAAGTAAAAATAAATAATATTGACGATCTGAAGCTACCCGTTTTTAACACAACAATGTTAAAAACGACACTAACATCTACAACTATCCGTACAACTACTATTGATCCCGATTTAATCGGAATTAAGCCGCCAAATCCAAAAAGTATAGAAACAAACCAATTTAGAAGAAAATATATGCCTCCTCAAAATGATTATCAAAACAAAAATGATAGAAATGATACAAAAATGCATACAGCCACTAGTACACCTCCAACATATGGGGTTACAATGTCACAAAAATATGATTTCATACAAAAAAACGCAACGAGGCGGCCGATTGTAAATGCATCTAATAAAACCATACATTTAAATGATGGACACAAAACAGGTGATTATAATAAAGGCAAGACAAATATATCTATCCCATTTTTACCTACAGATATGTTATTCAATACTACGAGTATATCAGGAACAACTCATATAATACAGAAACAAATGTATGATACGTCTAATATTTTGCATAAAAATACAAATACAAATAATGAAATCAGGAAAGGCAATATATATAAACAAAGAAATAATCGTAGTTCAACAACCTCGCACAGCTACACAAACTTAGAGGAGTCACTTACGACTGAAAAAAACCAGTATACAACAGTGTCTATAACACCTGTCCTTAATAGGAAGCGATTCTCCTCTAATTATACACCACCGGACACTGTAATAACAACTCCACACTCATATTTATCAAGTTTATCGGGGTTGAGAGGTACACCAAAAAGAACTTTTAACAATCAAAGATTCACTTCAAAGCCGACGTTGTCTTCAACTGAACTGACAAGTATAACAACTATACATCCAACCAGTGGTACAGCTACAGAAAGGACTCTTAAATCCACTCAATCCATATTTGATCTATATCTAAATCCAACAAAGAGGCCGAATATTATATTTCAATTACCTAAATTAAAAGATAATTCCTACAAAGTAAGAATATTTTCTGAAGGCACGACACCTGCCTCATTTGTTAATTCTAAGTTTCAGGATTAACAAAATTAGACATAAAAGAGAATTTCTAAGCCGTAAATGAAAAACCTAACCATATGCTATGCATTATTTATCTTATAAATATCAACACACATTTACTTATAAATCTTATAACGCATATGCAGCTTGCGCGTGAAATAATATTTTTTACTTTGAAAGTGTTTATTCATGCTAATACGCCATGACTTACATAAATATTAAAAAATTTAACGACTAAGGAACTATTTGATATGCGATTATGTTATAATTGTTAAAGCTCTGTGAATATATTAATTTATAGATAAGTTGTTTTCATTTTAGTTTTATTACGTAATGATAACTGCAAATTTTAAATCGATTTTGTATTCAGTAGTAAGCTGCTTGATACAGCAAGATTTTCGTAGAATCCAATTATTGATTAAAAAATAAAATTGCGTATTTTAAAATATAATTCTTCGTTTTATTAAACATGATACAACGATTTGTTAATATAAATTCAACCTTGCAACGAACTCTAACCTTTTTAGATTTCTAAATTATATATTCTAAATGATGAATTAGTATGACACGAGTATAACCTATTAGCAGGTTTTGAATATGAAACACACAAAAATAACAATTATATTTATAACTACCTTTTGTTATTTCATGAACAACTTAAACATTTAAATACATCTATGTTAATGAAATAATTCTTGTTCGAATGAACCGTATTAACTGTGTCTTGAATTAACTATACATTCAATGTTAGTGATAAATTAAATAATAATATTATTTATCGCCTGACGTAATATAACTTTAAAATGTTATTAAAAAGGAGAATCTACCTAAAAGAGGGGCGATTCCATCTACTTATTATTCAAACATTAATCGATTAATAATAACTGATTAAAGTTTAACAATAATATTTCCTAGTTCGTAGTTTTAATGTTGCGTTGTGGGTCATTATTATTCATAATATTATGAATCTTCGGAAAGCGGCATAATCAGAGAACACCTCGTCTTGTCTTACCGGTTGTTAAGGCCATCGCTTGACCGATTGCGAATAATTCTCATAAAGTTTACAAATAATGTATTTAATTACTACTACACTAACCAGCTTATTAATATGCGACGCTTTATTTCAGGTAGTATCTTAAAAATTCTGTCACTGTAATGTCGTATGTTTAGAAAAGTTAATAGGTTACCCTTTTCCTAACAACTAAAACAGTATATCGGAGCTTATGGTGTCCTTTATCTTATTAATAATGCAGGATTACATATATACCATGAACGCAGATATAGTTTAAGTATAAAGCATAATAGGCTTTCCATATAAAAAAAAATATTAGTTTATAATGTGTTCGTTTAACAGTAGCCGGGCGAGTGTCTTAACACACCCGTAGGAGATACATGCCGAAACTTAAGCTGACGCATTATGGGCCGACTCGTCCGAAATCATAGCACGGGTTTACAGAATATTGTAACGAATAGCGTGAAGTAGTAATTGTAGTGTTTTACTGAGCGAATGAGGATATCGGATACACTTAAAATGCCGTGAAAGCGGCCTCAAAAGCCGGCAACACAACAAAAAAGCGCGGATTGTGGCGTGGTTATCTATGCGCGGCGGTGATCTCTTACCAGGGGAAGGGAAGACCCGCCAGGCGTTGCCCGCTGTATAAATGCATTAATAAGCATATTTTTTTTATTGGCCATGATTTGTCTCTTATAAACAACAAACTGAAAATATTAAATTAATTATACTGTATTTAAATGCTGATTGTTTTGTTATTACATGGACCTTATCTTTGTTTTATATACTTATTTATTTGTAATTTTTTTTAGTAACTACAGAAGAAATATTCCATGACTCTGTCATTTACTAGAGTAGACTATGTATTTCTTATCTCACCAATAATTCTATCTAATATTCAGTCTTTATGATATCAATGAAAAGCTGTATTGTAATGGCGCATTACATTTAGATAAATAATTAGACATTGCTAAACATTACGCTTGAGATATTTTTGGCGTAGCAAACATTTTGTCACTAGTAAAGGAATATTTATTTATAACGCAAGCTAATTAAAGAGATTCGAGTTTAAGGTATCATGTTCAGATGAATTTCAACACTTGCCGCTTTAATACAATATCCCTTCCGTCGACCCCAACGAGGTAACATAGACTATCAAAAATTAAAAGGAGATGTAAGTTGACATGTGGCGTAATCTGTGTGGTAATGCCTCAAGTGACGTCACATCAATATCACAATAGTGGCTAATGACTATTCTCGATTTTTTTAAATATATCAATCAATGATTAAACCTCTTAAACAGGAAATTAAAGTAAATCGATTATACCACTAATAAGTTGATATTCTTAAGCATTTTATGTATATTATATACATATTATAGTAATCCTGTAAAAATTTAGTAGTTTTACGAGTATGCCGTAAGCACCGTATTCATTTAATTCTAACGATTCCTCGATATTATTAGCATAAATGTATATTTTAGACTCATTCGCAATATGGTTATAGGAACCATTGTGACCCTGTACTATAGAGTCACGATAGTTTTGTCTGATATATTGAAACGAATTTTTACAGTTTTATTATGTGTGAGTAAGAATATAATTTTATTTTAAGGAAGAGCACTAAATGTTTAAATTGGTTGATTGCAATAAATAACAATTTGTCTATTTTCTTGTTTTAATTAAATTGATTGCGTGAACAACGCTGTAACACAAAATTCACCGAAGTATGATGAAGCTATAGATTCGTCCTCTCAAGCTAGATCATTTCTCACCCAAGGACACATAGAGTGTAGATGTGCCTAGGTTTTAAATCTAGAGTCAAGAATATTTACTTGTAGCGACCATAGTTATACAAAAATTATATTTTTGTTTGTCCGATTTATTACTTTTCTCTAAAGAAAGTTGTACTATGTTTTTACACACATATCTAGTTATGGTTGGTGGCTAATTTAACATGAATAGACAGATTTTTGTCAAAAATACTTTATCTATGCGTAATCAATACCATTTAAACAAAAATTAGATAAACATACATCGCAACCAATGTTCAAGGTTTCAACGTTAATGTCAAGGGACAAAATCTCAAATATTAAAAGCTATGGAGGAGTTGTGTGAACATTTTCAATATCAGTTGGAGTTTTTCACATACGGCGCTTATAGCCATGTCCTCCTCGATCTATGCCCGAGAAAATTATTTGTTTAAGAAGGCTGTACCTCCATTTAGTGTTGACGGGAACAGCCCCGACATGCCAAAATGGTCATCACGTTTTGTCTTTCATATTTTTTGCATGACAAAAATTGTAACATTTACTCTTTAAATATAACTTTAATACTTTTTTAAAAAATAACTAACCGTTTTGAAACACATATTTCTCAGAAACTCTTGAGAAGTGGTACTTCATATTAAATAGGTATTTCACACTTCCGAGAACTAGTCATTTTCGACCTCACTTTATTTTATAAACAAATTATCTCATTTTATTATTTAGTAATATTTATTGTATTAGTTACTATTATCTCTGGGTATGCTTTGAAATGAAATTAATAGGCGCAATAGTTAACTTACTATAGTTACAAATTTCAGTTGCCTCTTTCTATAAATAGGTCGATTCTCAATAAGAAATGGGATTTTTACTTCATTAATTCTTTTTCTATTTTATATGTATAGAGGTTATAATCGTTAAGTGTGTCCAGGCGATTATTCCGTAACTAATAAAGATATCGATAAACCTTTAACGGATTAAGAAAGAACGTCACCTAACCTGTCAAATTAAAATAATACTTTTTTTAAATTATTCGAAGAGAGTCTAAAATTTTGACACGAAACACTTACATAAATTAGTATAATTAATGAAATATGTAGTTTCTTTATTTTAAAAGGTTCTTTTGGTTTAGTAGAGCTACTACTGATATTACGGAAACTGTTAATTAATCTAACATAGTAGTAAAACTGCCTTTTAAGTGAACAATATTTTTTTTTTAAGGTGTTAAGGAATAAAAAGTTAAATTAATGCAATATTGAAAAATGTTTTATCTAACAGATCGTTTAGCTAACAACCACCAAGTGATATATATATTAAGCATTATCACATCGTACATAATTATAAAATTAATTATTATAATTACGATAATATGAATACTCCTCTATACCAGATCACTTAAAATTAGAAAACTGTATCCTTTATACTAATCTCATACTACCTAAGAGTACGCGAGTATTTCAAGTCAAAATTTTGGATATTGCCGATTGATTTTAGATTACAGTAGCGTTCATTTGATATCAGCAGAAAGTTTTTTGATATCATTATTTGTTATGGAATAATCTCCGGTACACACTTAACGATTACAACCGTGTAGAAAGAATTTTTGACAATTTCTATTATATCTCAAACATTAAAAAGTCGTTAGAGTTTTTGATATATATATGAAATAATATGGATAGTAACTTTTTTTATATTGATTGTTTCGTTGCATGAACCGCTAAACAAATTAATTTATTTGTTTCAGGTGCTTTATTGGTTTTGTCATATCCTCATTTTCTTTACGCAGACTACACATACACCAACGGAGTCATTGGAATGAACCCCATTGAAGAGGAGCATAGGATATTCGCCGATCTTGATCCTGTAAGTGTCTCAATTAATTAGAAGTGATATGATTAGACAAGCATATAATTTGGAAATTTCTCACAAAGTTACCTTACAACTAGGCCTAAAACAGCATTTAAACTAGCAATATAAGTTATTTATTATTTTGGATATCGCTTATCTCTAAGATAAAAAAAAACCTTATAGTGGGAGCTAGTAATGTAATTCAATAGACTGTATGTGGAAATCTAAGAAAATAAATAATAAATATTTTTTGTTAATTCGGGATTAACAAAAAATATTAATTATTCCTTTTTAACAATATAAACAATTGTTTATTTATTTCTATTTAAATGTATTCTCTAGTAAACCTAGTGCGGGAAGTTTCTTTACAAAAAACTTACGTGTTATTCCTTGTATATGTAATTTAGAACACCTTCTCATCTGGATATGGAAACAGACAAATCAAGTTCTTTGACAATGTTCCAATTTCTTCCAGTACACTGGGACGGTAATCCGAGGTAGCAAAAGAGCTCAATTCAATTTATTTATGAGGCCAATAACAGGAATTAGTGCCACCAACAACCTTCGAACTACTCTTACACCAATATTTTGGGTCGACGAAGTAAGTTTTTATATAACGATTTTAAAATACAGGATATATTTTTAAGACATAAAACATACCTATATTGACAAACACACAAACTCATTCTAAGTTTTCATTTATATATTCATGTAAAGAAATTTTCTTACAGGGGATGTCTTTGCCCGAAGAACTGAGTGATATGATAAAAAATAGACTGTTACGTTCATTAAATTTAGTTGATATATTTATTCCAATCTTTATATCATTAAGTGTTATTATAGCTGTTTTCGGTATAGTACTCATCCTTTGGACGAAAAAGCGTTCCAAAAGCGAAAATCGATCTCACGAAATAGCCAGCACCGCAAAAAGGTCATAAAGTATACTTTTTGTCATTGTAAATTTTTGTACGTAGAACTAGTTATCTTTTATCATTAGTGTCTTTTGTTAACTTAACATTTTATTACATGGTTATTATTTAAAAATCTTGTTTTCATATAGTTCTTTCACAATAATAAACCCCTTTACTTAATCAATAATATTGACATCTATTTGCCTACATAAGTATTAGAAGTATCTCAACTGACATTCTGTCTATACAGCCAAGAAGTTTACTACTTTATATCTAATCCAGGTAAACTATTCCTCGAGATTCAAAAGCAACAGAGACTAATAAAAACTTAATCAAGGAAACGGACGCAATAAACAATTTGACTTCAATCATAAATTAATTGTGTAGTTTATACTCTGTTGCACCTCCAAGACTATCGCCTGTGACAGAGGCGTTGTTACGAAAAAATAAAAACAAAATTGTCTAGATACCACATATATTTAAAAAGTATGTAATCGTTTACAATTATTATCCATCTTAGAAATAACATTGAATTATAGTCATGACACAAAATCTTTGACAAAATACAACGAATTAGAGACAATTATTGACAGTATATCAAGAGCTACACCCAAAAAACAATTATTAAAATATTATTAAAAGAATGACGAAGTACCAAACACGACGGAGACAATTTTGACGGGGTATCGATATTAAGGATTAAATCATATTTAAAAAATAGAATATATTATTAGAATAAATCAACTCTGCAATCAAACGTTTATATTACTTCAATTAACAGATATTATCAGAATCGGCAGAAATTACGTATTTTTTGTTTTAAATACATCATCCTTAACACAACATTTATATTAAAATACATATATTATATGTACGTACATAGGTATGTATTATTTTACCATTGTAACACGGAAATATTAAAACATGAAATAGAACTGAGTACGAGGATTACTTTCTATGTGCTTATCGTATTATCGTAACGATAATCCCTTTCCTGAACTCTTGAAACAAATCTACAACGAATAGAACACAAATTGTAACCTCGTTCTTCTATTGTAGGATGAACGCACGTACGATACGAGCTAATTATTCTGCATCTCAAACAAAATCTGTATGAAGCCTTTTTCTTTTATAAACAATGGTTTATGAAAGAAAAAGGCTTGATCCATTTGCCAGTGCTACTGGGATCAAGCTGGAAACTTCAATTCTCAACAACGCAACTATTCACGCAAGATAATAACTCAATTAAACAGAAATAAGTATTATTTCTGTTGCACATTTAATCACATACGAGTTAAAGATATATTTAAAAAAAAGGAGCTGATAGTGGAAATTTTTTTTTACGCTGGACTAGAAAATAAGATAATAAAAAGACTTGTTATTTAATTTAGAGATAGACATTAAAATTGTCATCTTCTTAAAAGACAGCAGATTAACTAACTCAACTTAAACGATAACCAGTCGTCATAGTATCAGCCACTTTTCAAAAAATTAAGCTCTCTCTTTCTCTTTCAATTACACGTATTTATTAATATAATATGTTTTAAAATTTTACCTTAGTATTATTTATTATAATTTAAAGAACATAAAATCATATCAATCTGAATTTAAAAAATATTGAAAAAAAATAAACAATGTAATAAATTATTTATAAGCATATTAAATTGTTTGGCAAAATAAAATTAGGTCCGTAAGTGTGAAATTGGAATTTTGTAGAAGCGAAATTGGAAATAAAAATCGGTAAAAAAGTTTTAAGTTAAACGGTTTTATTTTATGTGCACTGAAAACTATAAAATAAATAAATAGTTACCTACGTACGTAGGTGATCTCAGTCATTAATATCTCCGATGGCAGTGGTTGTCATTACATTAACCATGTCGGCGGCCGAAAGGCAGCTCATGAAAGAACACTAACACCAGGGTTTGCTTAAGCAAACTTAAACTAAGCAGCCCTCACTATAACAAGTAGGTATTTTGGCCTTCTAGTTCAGAAATATTTTAGTACTAGGTAGAATAGCTTTTAGGCATATTAGACTAAATAAAAACTAGTGTAGTCCTATTATTTGATACCCATATTATGGTGGTTGTGGTAAAATATATACCTAGTCCGCCATATTGGAACGCCGTCCATCTTGAATTATAAATTTTGACATACTCATCGTGTTTTATTAGTGTTACCCTTTCATTTGATACCCATATTGAGGGGTTGTAGGAAAAATATGTAATCCGCCATTTTATATCGGCGGCCATCTCAGATTTATAATTTTGACTTTATTATATTGTCTTATCATCTAAACTAAATATTTGTACCAAAATTCAGATCAATCTGACAACGGGAAGGTGCTTAAATTTCAATTTATAATTTTGACCCAAATAAACAAACAAATACCGTACGGTGCGAGCTAAATAAAACCGTTTAAAATAAATGAGTTATGGCAATCAAAATAAAAATATATATGAACTGATTGGTATTGGTGTTCTAGCTATTCGCCGCAGTTCGACGTATAATTTGCGTGTGATATGATATTGTAATTCTTAACCAAAGGGGAGATATATTAGAGATCACAGTGGACAGTTCGACAAAACGCCAATTTTATATTTAAGGACCTAATAATAAAATAAGATATGTTAATATTTTATAGAATGTTAACAACCATACTTTCAATTATAGATTCTACAATTGTTCTAAATTTAATCGAAATATGGTTTTTATTTTGTATATAAGCTCATGTCGAAAAGCCTTCCTATAACACTCCACATCGTACAAGAAAAGAAATTAAAATTCTTACAGGACAATTGGCTTTCACAACAATTGTCAACCGTAATTTAACTATTACTCAATAACAAATATTAAAATCTATAAACCATATACAGTATGTACAAAAATCAATCAAATTCAAATTTCATTTTAAATTGTGTCTGGTCAGATGTCATAAAATATGACATACTTTAGAGAACTATATTATATGTACAGTATATTTACAGTTACAACAATCAATTATATGATAAACTTACTCAACACAATGTCGCTTGTCGTCATTGTTCCGTTTGCCTTTAGCATGGGCTAACATGGTGACCAGCTTCTTGTGGCTGTCTCCCACGATCCAGCCGTGCTGTTGAACGTGCTCGGGTTGTTGTGTCGTCTCTGACCTGCAGTAAATTATCCGCGGAGTACGCACCTTCGAGCTTAAACACGCTGCGCTAGGCTTGGGTGGAGTTGTCACTCTCGTATAAAATTCCGATGAACTATCGAAGCTCTCCGTGGTACTGTCACAACCCTCTTCATATTTTGATAAAATTTGACGGTTATTACTTTTTCGACCTCCGAGTGTATGACCATCTTTTTTTCTATTCTTCTTCTTGCGACCCAATCCTCCATTTGAATCGGCACTATTGGATCTTTTTGGTATACTATCCGGTTCAGATTCGGAGCTCCATGTCTCCGCCAAAATATTCTGTTTTCCGACAGTGCACTTACGGCGTGCTCTCTGTCTAGCCACTCCTGTATTATCCAGAATTTCGTCGTTATATTCAAAAGAAGAGATTGTAGATTGAGTTTGAAATACTTCCTTTGTTTTCCGCTTATTACCCGAGTTGTCACTGTTAACGGGTGAAGGAAATCTTATTAGACTATCTTCGCGGTTGAATGACATTTCATCAATGGATCGACGGTGAAACGTCGAAACATCGTTTGTACTTTGCAAACTAAATTTATCTTCATCTTGGGATGTTGCAGAACTACGCCGTACCTGTATGTCCTCGTCATCTTCATCAAATGAAAAGTTTTCTTTGCATGTTGGTATTACAGATAGTCCTTGTGGAATATGGCTTGTATAAGGTATTGGCGAAAAAAGATGTTTATTTGGGCTGAAAGGCTCTATATCAGAATCATCTAAACTATCATGTTCGTAATTTTTAATAGTTTGCGTGAGTTGTTTTGAGCGTATATTACCAGATTTTTGTGAATTTGTGGTGTCTAACTTGTATTCATTTTCGTTTTTAGGCGATAATGTACTTTTCGCCATACTTGACGTTGGTGAGTCTAATAAACTGTCAAAAAGTTGGTCTAAGTTTGCTTTAGGCTTCTCTGACTCATTTGTTTTTACAATTTTTTTATCAGTTCGCACAGCATTATGCTTAAATATTTTACCCATTACAGCATTTTTTTCTGTCTTTTCATTTTTCTCAATGTCTTTTCTTTTTGATGGAGTTGAAGGCTTTTTCATCTCCGATGACGCTTTGACACTTCCTAATTCAAATGTCATTGAGCTATTCTCAGTTTCTGCTTCACTGCATATGTAGTCATCCGACATGTATACAAAGTCATCTCCATCAGAAGCACTTTCAACTGATATTTCCGGATCTATATTTATTGGTTGTGACTTGGAGGTGCTTGGTATATCTTTATTACTAATATTTTTGAAACGTTCCATTAATGTGGATGGTCTAAAGTCAAATACTTCGGCATCTTCATTGTCCATAAACTCATAGACATCAACATTTTTCTGAGGGTCCTTATATTTGTCATCGCTATTACATTTGTAACTTTCTGGGTGTTTTCGATCCTTTTTTCTTTTGGAGTTGCTTCTTTTTTTCTTTTTAGATGAAGACGCAAGAATAGATGCCATATTGATTTCAGATGTCAAAATTGATACCTTCACACCTTCAAACCCTTTCAAAGCACCTTTAGTGGGAACTGCTCCATGAGAATTATTCTTTTTTGGACTCTTTCTTCTCTTTTTCTTCTCCACTTTTTTTCGTGATTTGCATCTGTAAAAAAAATCTATTAAAATAAGGCTGACTAAAATATAATATAAGGGAAAGAAAATTACCACCTTCTGATTGTTTCTGCATATCGAGTTTGTTTAGCGGCTTGCGATCGACATTTTCTTTTAATTTTGTCAAATTTATCTTCGAACATGTCTATGTCTTCAATCACATCAGGATACATTTTGTCTTTTACTTCAAAGACCTTTTTGACTTTTGTTTCATCAGGTTGATTTATTATTATGATATCCTTTGAATGTTCTATTAAATTGGATTGTTTAGTATCATCACGAACCTCGGAGATAAAAGAATTGATTGGTGTAGAGTTAAAATTACTTGCACATGCTGCTGCTTCTTTTAAGCCCGTAATCAAGTCATTTTCTAAATTTCTAACTTCTTCACTCTCCATGATATCTTGCGCCGTAATAGAGTCTACGTCACCGTCTTCACATTTCGTTTCTAGATCATTAATGCGCTTTTCTACTATATTTAAACATTCAGATGATGCCTGTGCACAAGTATAACAATTGATTTTACAATTAGTAGGGTCTTTGGCCCTACCTGATTTATCATCATTATGACTTGAATTTAGCAGCTCACAACAATCTAGAAAAAGAGCTTCGTCTCTACTGAGACCACGATGAGCAACTTGTTGCTGTCTGACCGTTCTCGTAACATCTGCAATAATATCCTCTAATGTTGGTAATGTTATATTTTCAAGAGATTTACAATATTTTTTTCTTCTAGTGATTTTATCCTGTAAAACTTTCAAGCGATCTAACTGTTCCTTGTATAAAACTAAATAATTATACTCATCACTTGAGGACACATTCTTTACTTTCAATTCTACTTCAGATAATCGTGTCACATGCGCGAGAGACATTTGGTGTCGTAAAAAGTTATCAGGCCTACGAAACTCTTTCCTACACACTTCACAATAAGAAGGTTCAATTTTAGTAGATATTTTCTTTTTCCTACCACGTTTTGAAGCTTTTTTACTAAGGATATTAAGAGATTCTTTTAAATTACCTTCATCATCCGTGGTTTTTCTGTTCTCGCATTGGTCTTTTTTCTTGATAGAATTATCTTCAGATTCATAAGATGAATTAATTAGATGAAAGGTTTCTGTTATTTTTTTTGTAGCCAGTAAATTTGATTTACGAGGTTTCCTTTCTGAAAAGAAACCAAAACTTTCCATAAACTGTTCAGAACGCATACGTTCTTCACTGTCATTGTGGCTATTATCAGCATCTACATCTATCTTGTCTGAAATGACAGAGGATATTTTCTTCCTGCGTTTACGTAATGTTTTACACGGTTCTTCAAGATTCTTTTCCAGATGCTTATTTTCTGATTTTTTCTTTCTATTTTCTTTGACATATTTTTTTAATGGTTCATCACTTTTAGAAGATTCGTCAGTATCACTTAGATGTCCTTTACTTTTAGACATTTCTTTAGTTAATAACTCCTTGCTTTGTTGGTTATTCTGTAATTTGTCTGTACTTTTAATTGCAATACTTGTGGATGGCGAATTAAATTCATTTGATTCAATTGCAGCATCATTTAATGTCTTGTTGCTTTTCTTAGAAACTGGCGCCCTCATTACGGCTTTTCTTTTCAGTACAGGCTCGGAATCTAATAGTGTAATATCATACGGATCATATGTTTTTGAAGTAGATCTTACCAAAACTGATTTTGAACGACATCTGCGTGCTACAGGCCTTGTATAATGTTTAGGTATTTTGTAATATTTTTCGCGATATTTAATTTTTTCCTCATTAACATTATTGACAGCATCCAGGGAACTAAAAGTATCGTAGCTGAAATTGTCGGAAACAACAGGAGTTTTCTCAGATGTAAAAACATCAGTAGTCGGTTTGCAGCTACTGACGCTCTCGGGCTTTGGGCTGTAGTATTGCAAAGTTTTATTGCAGTTGGAATTATTGTCACTGTATTCAGTTTTTGATTTTTCAACAACACTATCAATTCCAATAGATACTTCATCTTTATTATTCGCCATTTTTTCAAATACGGGTTTTAAAAGAGGTTTTTCATTGAGAAGTTTCTTTTTCACCTTTTTCTTTTGTATATCAGGATCTTTCTCTTTTTTCGTCTTCTTTAAGAAATTTAAAAGAAATTTTATATCAAAATCATTGCCAGTGTCAGAAATCTCATTCTCATTGTCACATTTAACAGTTTCAGATTTATCAGAAGTGACAGAGAGCGTTTTCGAATTGTGTTTACTTAGAGAATGTTGATATATTTCCATTTCACTGTTGTCGGTGTTATATTTTTCATTCTCCTGATCAATCTTTTTCCACGTTTCATCATTCTGTGAAACCTCATCAATATTATTTTGAATTACAGTACCTTCTGATACAAATGATACATGCTTGTTCTGTATGTATTCGGCTTCGCAGTTATTCGAAGCGTTAGTTGAGGGAGATTTCAATTCAATTGTTTTACTAGTAGACTTATTAATATGCTTTCTTTTCATTAAAGGTTCCACATCTGCATCTAATAAAGCAATGTCGTATGGATCATATGTTTTAGATACTGACTTTACAAAGACGGATTTTGACCGACATCGGCGTTCTGCGGGCTTCCTGGTTCTTTTCTGTGCAATGCTTTTACAATCATTTTCAACATATTCAAGATCATTTCCTTTATCTACAATTGACTTCAAATTTTTGATTTTTTGGGTGGGTACTTCGTCGATCTCATTATTATTTGCATTTCTTTTACCAGTTATTTCGGTTACTGTCTCAGAAACATGAACATTTTGTTTACTTTTCGATACTATATCATAATTTGATTTATTATCATCGTAGTTATTTTTTGTGTCTTCAAAATGACTGCTCCCTAATATAGATGTTTCATTTTTATGAACACTAGTACACTTTGTTTTCTTTTGTTTAAGTTTAAAAACAGGTTCATCCTCTTCCTTTGGTTTTGTAACTATATTGAATATTGTATCAAGTGTTTCAGAAGACTCCATATGCTTCTCTTCTGTAATAGAACCAGAATGATTTTCGGAAATATTAGAAAGTGTTTCCTTGTATATTTTACAACTAGTTTTAGACAGCTGTTTTTGGCTTTTTCTTGTAGAATTCTTTTCACTTTCATCAATTTTTTTTCTCACTTCAACCTCTGTAAATTCATTAGAATAAGACCGAAGTTCTTTAGTTTTCGCTATTAAACCGGTTTCTAAATTTCTATTTAATTGGTTCTCACGTATACTTTCATCAGTACACTTCTCAAAAGTACCAGAGGCAGAATTAACTTCAGATGTTACATTGCTTGTAGTATTTTTTCGACGTGCGATTTCATTTTGATGAAAAGAATCCATCTCTTCAGCCTTGGTACTCAATGTATGAATATTATATACACCATATGTTACGGCGGACCTTGACCGACCTCGACGTTCTGCTGGCTTTTTTACATGCCTGTCAATATTAACAGTTGCATCCGAATTTACAAGGGTATTACGGTTTTCATTAAACTTATTCAGTTTTATATTACGGATGTTTTGTATCTGTTTTCCGGTTATAAAAACATTTGGTTTAGCATGAAGAACTTTGTTTCCTCCAGTAGGAAGCTTAAGTGAAATATCTTCACATTTCAAGGTTGCGTCAAACTCAGATTTCTTAACTGTACAGTCGTCTTCTATAGGAGTAATCGACGTAGATGTTTCTTTTTCAGTCTTATCATCACCGGTCAATTTTGTTTTCTTTTGCTTATTTTTTTCTGTCTGAGAACTTTTTGCTGTATTTTCCTTTTTAAAAATATCTAATATTATATCAAGCGTTTCACAGTCAAGCTGAGATTCATCACATTTTTCTTCATTCACTCCAGTCCCTTGGACGATTTTCGTTACAGTGTTTTCTCCGTCTTGTAAGAGCTTAGAAAATATTAACTGCTTTTTGGTAAATGGGCCCCGTTGTTCTAAGCTGATACTACTTTCACAATCAACATCATTTCTTTCAACTGAAAGTGATTTTTTGCGCCTGATGCGCCTAAACCGCGTGGTTAATGATTCCTTTTCTAAACAATCAACACTTTCGGTAATTTCATTTTTGGTATTTTCACTCGGTATATCTTGCTTTACCTTCAAAATTGAGCCTCTTTTTAGTGATGAACTTTTTCTCGATGTCATTGGTTTAATATTTATTTGTATATCAGTTTTGTCAGCGAGAGCAACAGCGTCGTTCGCTGGCATGGCTGCATCCTTTATTTTTGCACTGATTCGCCTCTCTTTAGAATCTCCAGGATTATTACTACAGAAATTGTTTGGTGCACCAGACTTCATTTTATCAGTTTTCAATGTATCTGTCACGGGTATTATTTGCTTTCCACAAGAAATGTCATTTTGATTTTTAATTAGAGATCGTTTTAAATTTAGCACAGCACTTTTTGTATCATTATTGTAATGATAAATATCTGATTCCAGAACGCTACTTGCTAATTTTTCATTGTTGCCATTCATATTTTTTTGTTGTTCATGTTCTATTTCTATACCATCTCTATTCTCCTTTGACATACAAGAATTGTTTATCGTTGACAAATCATGATCATCTAATGCTTCAGATGTTAGATTTTCCGAAACAAAAGTATTATTATCGCTATCGGTTCCGTCACTATCGACATTTTCTTGTCCTTCTCTTGTCTCTTCCATGTTTACATGGTTATTTGGCAATGCTCTCATTTTATGTGATTGCTCCCTTTGTTTTTGCTTAACTATGGCGGCTAAAGATATATCGTCTTCGGAATCATCTTCATATATATTTTCGTTTGTTATTTCTGTTAACGAGCAAGTTATTTTAGATTCCGAGGAGAAATCTTCAAATGACGTATTAGTTTCAACTTCATTAATTTTAATTTGATCAAATGATTCTTGATTTGATGTTATCTCGAGCTCGGGATTATTATTCAAGATATCCGAACCGAAGCTAGTTGAATTAGATACTGTTGTCGTATTCGCTGTATTTTCACTGAACGAATTTGATGAACTCATCGTTTGAGGTTTATTTAAATTACAGTCAAGGCTAACAATAGAGTCATTCCATTTCATGTTAGCAACCGTTGTTTCTTTTATAATGCTTATTTTATTTTGCTGAATAAGTGCTGGTTCATTGTAATAATTCGAAGATTGGTTAAAAATGTTACTGTTTTCTGAATACGAGTTTTTACACTGTGACTCTGACATTAATTTGCTTGTTTTTGCTCGCTCAGATGGTGCCTTTATTCTTACAGCTCGAAGACTTGCTGTTTTATCTATCTTTAATATTTTCCTTAACGATTGCATAGCTAGGCGTTCACTTTTGTATTGACTTTCTGGAGACATAACGACAGACTTAATATCTATATTTTCATCTGTCAAATCAATAACATTACACACAGTTGAATCGATTGAGTCTCTGCTAATGTATCTCGCTGATAAGTTCCCAGCCTCTGCCTCTAAACTATTTGAAATTTGGACAGTATTAGGTGGACCTTTGGTTTTTCCTTGAGATTGCTGAGAGTTAGATTGTAACTGTTGTATTTGATGCATATCAACTTCTTTATATTGACTTTTAGGTAGCCCGGCGTAGCAATATGTTGGCATTTGCGAAACATCTGTTTCTTTTCGTAACAGATTATGTTGAGGACTCGACAGTTTTGTGCTATCAGAAGCATCATGACCATTTGGCGCTGCAGAAGCTGATTTCGAAACATATTGAGGAAGAACATTTAGCAATTGATTGCGATGGTCAACCGGCATGCTACCTAAAATTTCTACAAGTTCCTTTGGCAATAAGGCAATTTTCTTAGCTGTCTCTGGATCATGATCGATAACTGAGGTACTAATAGTTATTTCAGTAGGTATTTTATAGTTTAAATCTTTCTGGTTTTCTTGTGGCCATCTTGATTTAGAAGTTTGATAGTCCTTTACAGGTGTTGATGACTCAATTTCAGCGTTACTCCAAGAACTTTGTGTAATGTTAATAGATGGCTGAGGTATCACCAAAGGACTTTGTAAATTATCAATTATTTTTGAGCCATGACATTGAAGCGGAGTTGTATCTTTAAAACAATCTTTGTTTGATTTTGAAAGATTAATTGGTACTTCATCAACCATGATCACTGGTTGAATCTCAATATTTTCAGTAAAATTCCGTTTAGATGTTTTAACGTTCGGTATCTGTTCTTTTACCATTGAAATAATAACATCTGACGAGGTTGATTCTGTGCGGACTTCAGGTGAACAATATTGAACACTATTTCTTCTCCTAGTTGTCTGATGACTATTCCTATAGTGAGACAATTCTACTGTATCGACTTTTTCTATATCACTTGCTAAACGGAAACTATTTACTTTTGTAGATATTATTTTTAAACTTGTCTGCGATAAATCTGTAGGACATTCGTTTGAGATTAAGTTTAAACAGGCGGTGTCATTTTGAATACTAGATAAGTTCGACCTGGATCGAGTATCATTTATGTTCACATCTTTGCGTGTCGAGTAATTTAGATGAATGGGTGTTTTATATCCTTTCAATGATAAATCTGTTGGCGTAGTATGTTTCAGCGAAAGGTCCGTTGGAGTTATTCTATTATCTTCTGTTTCAACAGATGTATCTTCCGAATGTGTATAAAATGTTTGGTTTATACGTAAATCAACAATCATTTCGTTGGAATCAAAGCTAGCTTGTCTTTGTGTATGCTTTTTTATACCTTTATTTGATAAATCCAAAGTCTCATAAGGACCATCGGTAACATTACGAGATACATCTCGTTTAGAACAATGAGCGGTCACTTCATTAACATAACACTTGCCGGACAAATCTAAAGGTGACGTTGATTCTACTCCAAAAGAAAAATGGGCTAGAGGAATACCACCTGATACATATTTATTTTTTTGTGTTTTTTTCTCTATATGATATATGGCTTTCTCTCTTTGATTAGATTCTAAGTCATATTCTGTTGTTATGCCTTGGGTCTGCCTTTGTGATACAACATATTGAAGCTTATTATTAGACTTAAATTCTTTATCCCTCATCTCCGTTGAGTTTTTCCCCTCTTGTTCTTTGGCTGTAGATAAAAGGTAATCTCTCTCTTGGTTTTTGTGTACAACATTAGTATCGGTTGTTGGTTTTATTATTTTTTCTGTATGTTCACCTTTTGACTGATTATTAACGGCATCTGGTGGGTTTGTATTATTTTGAACAGTTAAATCATTTCGATTAACATCGTTACATTCAGACACATCTTTATCTTTAGTGCTGATCAGCGTCGCATCATTATTAGAAACGTTTCTATTAATTTCAATATTCAAATATTTATTGTGCGTTGGAACTACCTCAGAAATATTTTTGGTATTGTCGGATTGTTGTGATGAATAATTAACTGGTTCTTTCATAACATTATCTTTATTTGTTGAGTTTATATAGCGAGGTGTAATAAGGATATCAGTTGAATGATTGTCATCCGGACATTGAACAGTTATATCATTGTATTTCATTGTAGTCGTCTTTAGGTCACGGTTTGATGGACTTGTTTCGGCAATTTTACATTGGATGGAGACATCTGGAGCCTTTACAGGTTCAAACAATTTATGCTTCAACATTGCTATACAATCGTGTAGTCCTTTGCGTTGTTTATTCCATTTATTTTTTTGGCTATTGTTTGTATCTAAAGAAACACTTCTTTGTAAAATAGCTAAAGGCGGTTTGTCCAGTTTAACAGCAGCCGTATTATTTTCAAAAAGAACTGGTTGTCCAGAGGGAACGTGTTGGGTCACATTATTACACTCTTGTTGTACTAAAAATAAATGGTGAAACTGGACAGCTTTATCTTGCATCTCCGAATCCGCCGTTAAGCGAGCAATCGAATGCTTTAATGGTACATTTTGAGATGGAGCACCCTGATCATTAAAATTTCCATTATCATTATCATCGCGATCAGGATTCTGATTTTCTCGATTATTAGATCCATCGTTGTTAGATCTATTTGCCTGTTCTCTAGTATTGAAAGAGCCGGAATTCACATTTATTCTGCTTGGTTGATTCTCGGTAGACAGGACTTGTATGTTAACATTTTGGGGAGAAGTCGTAGGGTCTGCTACTGGTAGGCTGCTCAATTTTGTTTCATCAAAATCTTGTCTTACCTTTACTCCCTTTCGATATGAATTTTTTATAACTTTTTTCTCCAAAATCGTACTTCGGTGATGATATTTGTTTTTAACCGGCTTATTTTTACTGACACTTGGTGCAATTTTTATATAAGTTTCGCTATCTTCTCCTATATCACTACATAGAGAATTATTGACGGTACTTATCTTTCTGGCCTTGGATTCTTCATTTAAACGTTTTTTTAAAGTTATTTGACCCAATTGTTTGATCATTTTCTTTTTAGACCTTAAAGTAGAACTTATTGGGGTTATTATAACTCGATGACGCTTGGCCGGTAAGTCTGCTAGCATTTTTCTAATAGTTTCAGCTGAAAAAAAATTAAATTAAAAATATGTATATGTATAAATTTTTAGTAATTTAATAAATGGTTATAGATAAAAATACAAAAAATAACTTACCGTCACCAACTTCTGTTCTAATTTTTGGCCTAGGCCTACCATTTGGTCGATGGATATCCTTACGTATCTTCTTACGCATTCTATTTTCTTGTATACGTGTACGCCTTTTACGCACTCCAAAATGTCGATAACGACATTTACGCCTCACTGTAGGCATATCACCAGCGCAATCTAACATATGCTGATGTAACTCTTCAATTGTGATTGATGTATTGCATTTAGTACATTCTCGAAAACCTCTCGGAGGCCTCGTCCTATTAGGTACAGGACTAGGTGGCACATACAAATGTTTAAGAATATCTACATTTAGAAATAATTCTCCAGGTATTTCGTAATGTTGAACTTGAGCATTGGGATGTTCTGTTGAAATATGCGCGGAGAGAGCTCGCGGATCCCGAGTTTGCGCGCCACAAGCACAACAAACATAGCAGCGTGGCCTTACCCATTCCCCACTCAAAACCGCAGGTTGTATCGCATATTTAGTGGTTGTAGGTGTCAAGCCTAATAATGTCGGAAAGGCGATGTCTTCACGAGCTTTGACTAACACGCTACAAGTACTGCGAGACACCTGTGCCTTTGAAGCAGGCAATTGTCTACTTTCGAGAATTTCTTTCAATTCATTACCAATTATTTTCTTCTTTTCAGTTTTTTTCTCAAACGGCGTTATTTTAAATTTATCTTCAAATTTTTGTCTCATACACAATTGAGTCCATATGTCTAGGCTTGAAACCAATGTAATTATACAGTTATTCATATGTGAATCTCGCTTCATTTGATCTGCGTTAAAGGTGTTGCGTTCATTTTCTAAATTATCCCATTTCCATTTGTGTTTTGGTGCTATTGCTCGAGGCATGTATCCATCAAATAAATTTCTTGAATATTGTTCACACGAGAGTAAAATAGGAAATCCTTCCACAGTATTAATAGGGACACTATTTTTGGCCTTTCTTGGTTTAATGGTATGGTTTGGATCTGGATTAAAATTGAAAGAACCATCGAGGAATTTAGATAGGTTTTCATGTACGTTACTTGCGACTTTAGAGTAAAAATTCGTGTCGAAACATCTTTCAAACTTCTGTGTAGCGTCATCGATAGTTTTAAACCAATCTTTACGGGTGGATTCTCCAGTTCTAGGAGATCTATGAACAACGCCTAGCCTTGACAAAATTTGATCAGTATCAGTATTATGGAAAGAGAAGTTGTGCGGTATACGTTTATTCCATTGTATATCATCCAGCAAGATAACCGCATTTTTATCAATAACTTTATTACCTTTACTTGAAGGCAAAATTAAATTTGTTGTAATGTTGTCTTCAATGTCAGCTGTATCAGTGACATGTGTAGGTTTAAGTTCACACGATATAACAATGCTACCATAACCATGCCTCTCTTCCTCCCTTATGACAACTTGCCGATCGAGCTTGTTAGATTTCTTATTACTTTTCGTTGACTTTGAGCGCAACTTACTCCTGTATTGTAGTTTTTGCCGTTCGCATACGTTCAGTTTGTGTTCAGCCAATTCTTTTGTAGATGGAAATCTTTTGTGACAATCAAGACAAGCAAAATATTGGTTTGGATGACTATCAATCATGTGCTTGAAAATGTCATTATGTTCTGTATCGGTGTGACTACAATACAGGCAGTTTATCAATGTGTCTTGTTTAGAAGACGGAAAATGAATACGTCGGGCATGTTTAGAAGCTGTTTGCTTAGAAAAAAATTTTTTGTCGCAATAAGGGCAAAGATATTCTAGAACTGAGGAGCAGAGAGATTTTTTAGAAAAATCATCACAGTTAGTTAGCGGAATCTTAGAAGGCGTAGAAACACGCTTAGACTTCTCTTGTGAAGGCTTGGAGTCGACTTTTCGTGACGATTTCGTTGTTTGTGGTGTGGACACGTATGACTTCCTAGGCCTTAATCTTCCATTTATTCCGGACGATAATTCATCGTCACCCGTGCTCATTGTGTTTAGTTGGTCAGTCCTGAAATTGTTCATACGAATATCATAAATAAACGTGGCTTCCAAATATTAAATATAAATATTTTGTAACTTACAATGTCAAAATGTCTTTAGTATCCGGGCCAAAGACATCGATATACACATTCCCCGTTACATATGGATCTGGAGCAATGATGCGTGGATTTAACCCTGCATCATGCTTACTTTGAGTTTTCGTCAATATATCATCCGGATATCTGGACCAAAATACATGTTTTATGAGAAAACCGATGTTTTACCGATCTTATGTACCGCTATAAAATAAAAAAATTCGCCATGCAGCACTTTATGTAGAGGTCACATATAAACGAGACATTCGCGTTTGCTCTTAAATATATTTAATAAGGATCAGGTTTTATAATTAACAATTGTCATATTTACTTACGAACCTAAGAAAAGATTTAGTATAGTAAAGTCACTCAACACTTTAGTGATATATATGAAAATGAACAGTATAACTGTCGTAATAAAAAGCCACAACAGTTTATAAACTTACGATTGAAGTTGCGGGGCGGCGCAGAGCGCCCGCCCCCGGTTGTACACAGGCCCACACGTGGCGCCTTCTCCTCGCTATGTCGAATATTCAAAAATTTGCTTGTTGTTATTTCACAGCGTAAACTCGTAAGTACAGCCAGCATCCAACAGCCCCAGGCTCTCAGGAAAAAGAAATACCTGTATGAAATTCAATTCATGATTATAAATTCAAATATGTTTATTAACAATATATATCAATATTTAAAAGTAAGGATTTTTAGTTCTGATTTAAGCCTAGAGTATTTGATCAGGCGTTAACGCCGTCTTGAAATTGACAATGGTAACAAAATGTATAATATGTAGTATATAATAAAAAATTTAATTGTTTGTCTTTAATTTTACGTAAATCGGACCGCATCTGTCATATTATGCACGTAATGGTAAAACTAATAGTTTTGTATTAGGTTTCGTTTGGACCTATTCATGCAAACTAAAATCAACTCACTCACATATATTTTTCATATTTACAAGGAAAGACCCTGGGATAACCTTAAAGACAATATGGTTGGCTAGACATATACGTTGACATGACATGAAACATATATATGTTGGCGTATGTCAACGTAACGTTATGGCATGTAATGCTAATTTTCCTAACGAACTAAACCATCAATTTTATTTTATTCGCATATTCTTTTGTTACGGGAAGTATAGATTAAGAATTTTCAATCTATTATTGTAACAAATATATTGGTTTTCCTTTACTAATTTGAATATATTTTAAAAGAATTGTAAAGTTATTATATGGCAAATATTTGGTGGCAGTATATTCGGTGAACATACGCTTATGTTTTGGGCTCCAACACATCTAAATCTTAATTTTAACAACTATACTAAGAAAAAATAATTATTAAACGATCGACTTAACTCTGACCTATCTTTGTGTTTTGGAATAAGGGGACAAATAATCGATAGGCAAGTAATTATATGACAACTTGTAGAACGCTTTTTTTACAGTCATCTTCAAAGTGGATATTTTCCAATGACACAGATATAAATATAAAAAAATATAAGACACAAAGTTAAGGATCTAAAAAAAAGAGAAAAACAACTGTCCAGCGATTTTAATAAATTTCTGCTACCGTAAGTACTACTTTCGGTTTATCATCAATGGGTCAATCATTTGTCATAATGTTTTCCAATAAAAATAAAATTTCATGATATAAAACAATACATATTATACATACAACAACGATATTTCAACAATTATCTTTACATGTTACCTCATCATACTGAGAATTTAATGCTTACTAACTTATTACAACTAACAAGGATACTGTTGCATTCTATTCCTACATTTCAACTGAAACATGAAGCTTCTCCTAGCTGCTGCAACCGCCCAACTCGTCCTGCGCTTTGATTTTAAAGGGCGGGCTATTCCGTATTACCGGGTAACATTTCAGTGACATTGATCTTATAAAATGAAATACTACTACCTACTTGAGAAACGTAATTACTTCTAAAGTACATGTTTTGATGTGAAAAATCATACATATCGCACTTGTGGAATTCTAATATAAAACGAACATTTAAAGGGGTCCATTTCGAGATCGAAGGAAATGTTAATTGAGGTATGCAGTTCAATGTAAATTGATAGACATCATGTTAGTACAAATTATATTGGGCTGAGTGACCAAGAATTTCTTGATTTTCCAAACTTTACACGGTATTCAGAACATGCGTACGAAGACAAATACTCTTTTTAATAGCAAGAAAGCAAGCGGGTCTCCTCTGTGATAAGAAATCACCGCCTCTCACGGTCAACTGTCGCGCTTTGGTTGTGTTGCCAGCTTTTTTTACGCTGCTTAAGCGTAATAATTTAATGGGCTTTAACGATTATACTAGTAAAAAAAACAATCCATGGATGATTTTGGATAACGGAGTGACATTTCTCAATCTTCCAGTTAATTTTGCTCTATGCTTAATTTCTCTACTCAAACACTTCCAAAAAAATGGCCTACGATTTTATTGTCTGACGGTAAAATTGAAGCTATCATGTCAAACATGCATAGCGCCTTGACTTTATAATTCTCCCGTACAGTAAGAACTACAGAAAAAATAAGAATCTAAATCGCATACTGAGAAGATCCATAAAAAGTAAACAAACACTCAGATATGACAATTAATTTAAAAAAAAATTATTATCTGTAACAATATTAAAATTAAAATAATAGAAAGTTAGTTACATTATTCAAAATTTAAATCACGAACATATCTCGAAGAGATCAACATAGGATATTCTAAAATCAAATGAAAGTGAGAACATACACAACATTGTGCTGAAAACATCCAATATCATCAGATACTGCTAATCATGGATTCAAATGTCATGGACTGAAGACAATAGAATTAAATAAATATATATATAACAAATTAATGTACTGTATGAACAGTAATATACTATTGTTTAGTTTCTTTTTATTAATATTTAATCTTAGGGTGGTTTATGATCTGAAAGAACCGACCTATGATATTATATTCTCTTTGGTAACTAATCTTTAGCTTTGTGTGTAGTGTATTAATATGTGATGAGAAACCTTTAAATTTAAATATAAATACATTTAAGTCTGATTATAAATATTGCCTATGAATCAGTAAAAAAATTAGAACACATTAATAGAAAAACATGATAACCAATTATTTCATAACTTTGGAGAGATGGTCAGGAAGGTGAGAGCTTGAATTTATTTAAATAATAAGGGAGAGTGAAAAATAAATAAATGTAAATGTATAACTTTTTAGTAATATTAGAAAGCCCTTCAAAGATAAGTCGCTAAAAATATAGGTGAACAATACATTATTATTTTCTATGGCCATTCATTTAAGATACTATCATTGAATCAATAACAAATAGTAACGAACAAAGTTCTGAAATTAAGTAGCTTACCACTAACACACACATGAGATGGTATTGCTTTTTGAGTTAGCAACCTTGACCATATTACCAGAAGGGTTATTTATTTAATGGTTTATATATCATACAAAGTCTATACTTTATAATTATAACTAAACCGAATATAAAGGAGAATATAACTCATCTAGGTAAATATATACATATATTTGTGTCAAATGGCCTACTTATTAATATACCTTTTGCACAAATTCAGTAATAAGGAATTTTATAAATTTGAATACTAATTTTTCACAATAAAAACAAAAATACTGCAGATCTGAGAAAAAATAATTACTGGGCAAGAGCTAGCTGATGTAGCTAACATTGTTTGATTATTGAAACAATAACATTTCTGTATGACATACTTATTTCTTTGTGTCATTTAAAAACAATTTAATTTTTAAAGTATTAGGTAAAATATACTGAGTATTTAAATTTTTTGCCTATTTAATAAATATTACAGATATTATGTATAGCTTTAGTAAAATGAAAAAAATTAATGAAACTTATGGTTTTTCATCATCTATTTTTTTTGGATTCAGTGACTAGTGGTCATAATTTTGTGAGTGTCAGTGTAATGATATTTACATAAATAACATCAGAGATTCGAGCAAGAATATAACCATGAGCCAATATTTTAACAAAAGGCAAACATATAACGAGAAGTATGAACAGGCAACATAAGGATATGATATATGAATGAGATAAAAAAGAATATTCATACAATTTTAATATTTCTTATCCTATCAGATGCCACATATAAATTCATCTGTTTCAATTACTTCTGTAGGATATGACCCCAAAATAAATAAATTCAGATTTTTAATTAAAACCAAATTATGTTTTTTATGTAAAGTAATATTTAATATTATGATTTTAATTAATACTGAAACAGACAGTCATACATTTGAAATAACATAACACCATTATTTAGCTATATTAAGGTCAATGAACTTGGGTGATGAAAAATATTGAAGCTCTATAAAAGAGAACTATGTCTTGTAAAATGTCATATTGTAATAATACTTTATATTATGAAAATAAAAAAATTAAAATTTCTTTATTTATTCCAAGTACAAGTTGGTTGATTAAGAGTTTTATAGAAATATTGTGGCCGTAGTATATATTGTACCATTGTACTTTATCGCACCGAATAAAATGTAAGGGTTTAACGTTATTAGTATAATAGTCTCTTATGATCAAATTATAAAATTCGCAAATCAATACAAAATCTGTATAAAGATTTCTGATTTTAGCTATTATATCAAAAAGACATTATAATGAAAGCTATAGCTACTCGTTTTATGTAGTTGGTACCATGCACGTAGCAGTAAAATATGGAGGATGCATAAATACGAAATGCTCATAAGATCTCTCAAATATGTATAAATTTGAAACAATGAATACCACAAGGGTGACGCTTGCTAATATACATAATTTATATAAATTTTAAGTAAAAAAAACTTGTTTTACAAAGAAATACAAGGATCTTATTGTAAAATTGTACCGCCCAAGAATAATGTTGATGTAGAAATATGCATGACTTACCTCTACTGAAAATGACATATTCCACACAGAAAAATAAATTTGAAAGAACTAAGACACAAATAAATAACAAGTGTTCATAAAATAATATTGAATTTAGTTAGGTTTCACAATTTTTTTCACAAAACAATAACACTGTACGCGCAATAGGTACTAACGCACCACCACTGTGAAGTTGTTGATATCAAAATCAATACAGCCAACATTAAATGGATAGTTTGCATTTCGCAATTTCACTTCAGTTTTCTACGTAAAATATTTTAACAAGCTTACAGAAGCAATTTTTATTCATTTAAATAGCATAAGCTTTTAATATGCTATACACTTTTAAAAGTATCTTATTTTATTTTCGAACCGACGCCATTACAGTTTTGCTACGTCCATTTATACGCATGTCCCGATTGTATTGATTTCTTTATTAAATATATATATATACCACCCTTTAAAGTATAAAACCGAAAAAATTGGATATTATTAATATGATCATTAATCTCCATTATCATTTTGGTAATATCGAAAAAGTAAAACTCCAGTACTGACAAGGAAACAAAAAAATATAGACACTAGTTACGTCATCATAACATCCCGCATCCCAAGAATAATTTGTTATAGTAAAACGATTCCTTATTAGTTCAGAAAACGCACAATGCTAATGTTAGTTTAAAGTACCGCTGAAACAATTAGACCTTTAAAAATGTTTATATCAAACGTAACTTATGGGAATGTATTCCCCGTAGCAGTCGCGCGCCCCCACGGACCACCGCACCATAGTATTTAAGATTAAAAATTGTATTTTTGAGTTAGTTCGGGCTAGCTGTCCCGCGTCGGGCGAACTGTCCCGCTTCGGGCGAGCTGTCCCGCTCGCCCCACACAGTTCGCGTTAAGCTGGGAAGGCCATATGGCCATACAGCGAGTTAATCAATCAAAAATTTGAGTTAGTTGTAAGTCACTTGTTGTAATGTTCGGTTGTAATTAAACAATAAAGTTTTTTTTAAGACTTTTCGCT